>RXOD01003980.1:0-33601 GCA_005223375.1 Amoebophrya sp. AT5.2 | reverse complement strand
TGATGGAAAAAGGACGTTTTTTTTCGCGCCACGGGCAAGATGCTAATGAATGAATGAATGAATGACTCTCATCAATGTGGGTAACGAGTGGATGGTGGGCAATTTCATTGCGAAAACGACAGAAGAGATCAAGCAGGAGTTGTGGGAGTTGGCGCAAAAGATACAAAAGATAAAAAGCGCAGCACAGCAGCTGAAGTCGTCCGGCGCCTCGACACCCGAGGGTGCCGATACGCAGGAGATGGGGGACGACAAAATTTCCGGGCAGCAGGACGAGGTGACATTAAAAGAGGAAACGAATGCGCGCATACTCGACACGATTTGTTCGGGGTACAAAGATCTCCTGAAAGGAGTCAGCAACAGGCCTTCAGGAGACGCAGCAATGATCGCATCGTACGATTCCGCCCTTGCAACCGAGGGCGGAATAGCAGAGGTGCAAAAACTGATTCAGAAGGCCCACGGCATCGGGCTCGAAGCAGAAGTCCCGGCCCCGCGGGATCTCACCTGTGACGGTTTCTTTTAAACTTAAGACGGATAGCTTGAAACTAACTGGCGGACGATGAAGTTGCAACCGTACGGGCGGAGCGGGAGGGCGGTGATGGGAGCAGTACGGCTGGAACTCCAGTAATAATACGTGGAAGTGGTCCTGCTGCATGCTGCAATGGAGGTAGTGGAAGTGGTCATGCTGGAAATCCAGAGGGTGGAGGAGGTGCTGGAACTGATGCTGCTAGAGCGATGTACTTGAATGCAAGCTTCTAGAAAAGCAAACCAACGGGAGCTGCATTTGCAGCTTGTTTCGGATACGTGAATACTGTCTCAACAAAAAAGTGATGAGCTGGTGGTGCTGCCGTCCCTGTGCGGTAGCTGCAACAATGTTGTAGTGCTTGTCGCCCAGCAGGAGGTCCATACATCGGTTCGTATGAATGACGAAGGTTTTTTCTTTCCCGTCGATTCTCAGGAGCATCGGTTTGCTGCAGTCGCGTTTCCAAATCGGTTTTTTACAGCAGAGGACTCGTTTCGGTTAAGTCGTGCGTTCTCCTCCTCCTCGGAAACGTCGGTTGGTGTCTAAGTGATTCTTTGCTGCTTCAGCGTAAGCAACATGAAGATGTACTTTCCCACTTCCGATTGCAGTGCCCTCTTGTAATTTGTGACCAGATTCTTGTCGACACCCTCTATGGGTATCGAATACTGCTGACTATGGCAAGGCGTCGCCAGACAATCTCTACAAGACGGTGTGCTGTTTTTTCGCCGCACGGCGCTGAACTTTTTTTCGCTTACTCGTGAGTTGCTGCTTATCGGTGTTTTTTTTGTCTTGCTTTTTTATGACATGATAAGGGAAGCTTTTTTTCGACGAATGCGTCGCTATCTTATGAATTGCTGCTTAACGCTGCTTTTTCCTCTGTCGTGCTTACTGCCCGCCGTTTGATTCTACTACGTACTAGCGCTTCACCAAGGCAAACGCTTACGCTTTGAATCTAAACTGCACAGTAAGAGTAAGTAATCGTCTCGAAAGTTTCAACGAACTAACAAGTAACCAAAACCGTTTTATAACGCCGCACCGAAAAATTATTCGAAATTACCCACAGAGAGAAGGATAATCAGAACTTAATCGGTGCAAAGGCCGAGACTCGTCAAGCTCAAGGTCGTAAAGTAGAAAAACAAAAAGACAGCTCGAAGGAAGATGCTGGACGCTCGCGAGGAAGTGATTGTGTCTGGTCTGTTGAAGACCGCCGCGGATGGCGAGGCTGAGATCGACTTTATCCGCGCGCGCATGTGCGAGGATCCGGAGTTCGAGCCCTACACGGCCTTCAAGGCCCTCCAGCTGAACCCGATGACCTCCGGCGTGCTGACGGCGAAGGACGTCGCCATCTGGCTGTCGCGCCAGTACTACAAGACGTCGCTGCTGCGCGAAAAGGACGTCGCCGCAATCCTGGACCACTACGCGGCGGACGGGAGCGGGGCGCTGCGCTACGAGGGCTTCCTGAAACTCGTGCTGCCGCGGGAAGACAAGCGCGTCCGCTCGCTCGTGATGTGCCGCCGGAGCGGCTCCATGCTGGAGCGCGAAATGGGCCGGGACGGGGGCTACCACTTCATCCGGCTGCTGGAACAAGAATCCGCGCTCCACGACGAACTCACCCTGCGCCGGAAGCGGCTGCTGGAGTAAGAGTTTCACTCTCGTCTGTCATCTCGCTTTTGTCGCTCTTACTTTTAGACTTTTTGCGGTCGGTGGTTTCGGTCGCTGGGTTCACATTGGCTTCCCCGGCTAAAAAGAAAATATACAGCTCGACGCATTTAGATTTAGCTGCTCGTCCCGCCAGATGAACGACGCGGACGCCGCAATTCATTGGTGATGCATACCGCTAACTATCAGTCTCAGAAAATCTAAAACCGTCGACATCAATTACATAGACTTACAAGCATGTCTTCGACGCAAATGATCCAAATCGATCGACGCTCCCACATTTGTAAACCCCGCATCGCGCACCAGGTACCAGTGGCGTGAGGATCGTTCCAACATCAACTCTCGCGCTTTCCACTGGCTCCAGTCCATGTCTTCTGCTCCCAACCTTTCCCACGTGAGTGTGCTCGCGGTCTGCCGCCTCCTGTGCGACGTGAAGGAGCTGATGTCCATCGGTCAGGTCGAGCAGTTGTTTCACCGCGTGAACACTTCGGGCACCGACATGCTTTCCTACAACGAGTTCGAGAAGTTCCTCTCCTCCAACGAGGCGAACGCGTACCTGAACGAGCTGTACATCCGCTCCTTCTCCACCATGTGCCCCGGCTGCGGCGCCATGGTGCAGCGCGACGGCGGCGCCTGCAACAACGTCACCTGCTACTTCTGCCGCACCACCTTCAAGTGCAACACGAACGCCGGGGACGCGGACCTGCTGTCCCCCCGCAGCGGCGGCGCAGCCGGCCCGATGAAGTTCCAGCTGAACGATGGACGCGAGCAGATGAACCGGTCGCTGTCCCGCCCGACCACGGCGCCCTCGCTGTCGCCGCGCACGCCGCGGAAAACGGGAGGCGGCATGATGAACACGAGCGTGATGTCCACGGCGGTCGGAAACGACAGCTCCATGATGAACGCCTCCTCCCTGTACGGATCGCCGCGCTCCAACGCAACCAACGTCGCGGGAGGATACTCGACGGTACAAACATAGTTCGGCGTGACCGTGGTGAGTCGATCGATGTTGCATGAGCAATTTCTAAAACGCGCCCTGTACGTAGTACCATGCCACTACGTTTTTTGTTGAAAAAGCAGCTGCATCTACCGAAGTTTAGTTGGCGTAGAGAAGTAGAGCGTCCCGCAAGGCGATGAATCCCCAATCCGTCCCATAAATGGATCCCAAACCCAAAGGTTTTCGACGCCGAGCGTTCGCCCCCTTCCAGCAAGCGGTCCGTGATTTACCAGGACACGGCCGGTATTAACAACTCCGTCGCCCCCGACTCCATGTTCAAGACCTCCGAGTTGATGACGCACCGTCGGCAGAAGCAGAACTTCAAGAAGGTGTCCGAGACCATGGCCAAGATGCTGGACTGCGACCTGATGCTGGAGGCCGAGAAGGAGCAGCTGTGGCAGGCGGGCGTGAACCTGGAGGCGGGCTTCAAGTTCCTCGACCGCTACCAGAAGGGGTACATCGCGGACACCGACGTGTGGCAGATCATGCACGGCGACCTACCGGTGTCCTTCTCCGGCGTGTGCCAGTTCTTCCGCGACTGCAAAAAGGGGGACGCGAGCAAGCTGAAGCAGGGGCAGCTGTCGCTCGCGGAACTCACTGGTTGCCTCTTCCCGGGGCAGAGCGAGGAGGCGCAACACGTGGACGTGAAGATGGGCGACGCAGAGACGCTAAACGTGCTCTACGTGGTGCGGAGCACCATCTCCTGCCCGGGCTGCGGAAGCCGGGTATTTTTTTTTATTCGCTATGGGTGGATTCAGATACGGCAACGCAACGGCAAACACTATCATCGCCCGCATGAGAAACCTAAACGCCAATAGCCAATAGTTTACCTTTACTTATGTTGTCGTTCATCTTCGAAATCTGTGGCTTTTTCCGAGTACTTCCCCCAACATCAACAAGTCCACGAAGAACAAATCAACATGATGAAACCCCACCAGGTCCAGCGCACCATGGAGGGTTGTTCTTCGGTGACTTGTTCCGTCTGCCGCACGCCGTTTCGCTGCAACCTGATCGGGGACGACCGGGACACCGAGTTTCGCCTCACGCTGACCCAGAAACACAAGATCCGCCAGTTTTTGAAGTTTGCGATCGACGCAGCGGAGGACCAGGAGCGGTTCCGCAAGATGCTAATGATGGACGTCGACTCGGTCTCAACCGCGCTCCTCGACGCCTTCCTGGTGATGAGCGACGACAAAGGATACATCTCCTTCCTGGACTTCCAAAAAGCAATCCTGGAGGTGCGCAACTGCCGCACGAAGGAAGTAGAGCTGCTGTGGAACCGGTTCGGCGGGTCCGCGCGCCGACTCGGATTCGTGGAATTCGCAGCGCAGCTGCGCCCGTTCGGGACGAGCTGAAGCGCTTGAAGATGTGAGAGGAGCTTCATCTGTCGAAGTTATCGATCTACTTTATCTAAATTAATATCGATGGAGATAGGTGATGGAATTGGAAACCAAACCTTGATAGAGTAAAAAAAGTTCTCCTTCTGGGGACGCACGTCCTTCCGGGTAGGCGACCATAGTACCACACGATCGATTCAGATTTGGGGATTCGGGGAAAAACGCGTTTCTTACCGCGCATCGACACGTGGGAACGGGAAAAATAAGACCTACTCTTATGTGATGCCCATAATGTGATGATTGAAACACACCACTTATACATAGGCGCATAGGAGAAGACATAATATGGGAGCACCACACATCAAAGCCAAAGTGAATTTAGTGTAGGATTCGGGGGACGGTGAAACTTAGAATTGCACGGGAATGGCACCAGGGTTACTTCTTCGAGTCCGGTCCGGAGGAGGTTTCACGACTCCAGCCTGGCTTGAGGAAGTAGTGGGAACGTCTACGACACTGGGAACAACATGAAAAAAATATCTAACTTTCGATAGGATCATACAGTATCAGGCAGAATTTCGTGCAATAAATTATCAATACACATCATCAAATCGATACCACGACCAATAAATCCCGCTGAAAAGAAGAAGTCGCAAGTTCGCACTCTAATCGAAGGTGCACTCCCGATTGCATCGATGGTATGCGGGACTTCGTGTCTTGACGTAACAGTAACTGCGACAGCACTCTACTTTAAGAAAAACCCCACTGGTACGGGGACAATTTTCGAATCGCATCCGGATAGGTAGCCACCATGACCAGCACATCTACGATTTGAAGGGAACAGAAACCCAATAAATACCGCCAGAACATCAACGGCGTCCTGCTGCCGTGCACCTTTTTCATTGGCGAGCGCATGCCTTTGCCATCTGCTTGCCCTGGTGTTCATCGTGAGGACGCAAAACCGTACGAGAGGTTAATTTTCATACTGCTCACGCTCAGGGCAGCGGTGCCCGGAGGACGATCCCTTTCGCTGTCGGCGTTTCTTGACTCACTCGCACGACACTAAGTAAATTTGCCTTTGAATCAGGACCAGGAGCTCTGACTGAGAGTTTGACCACCCCGGCTGTTACCGTGAAGACCAAAGCGCAAGCCGAATGCATAAACAAGGCATGAATCGACCTCTGCTTCGGCGGCGCGTATTATGAAGCTCTGCAGGAGCAGGCTTCCTATTCATGTGCGTAGCAGTTTCGTCCCAAGGCCAAGAACTTTGCGTCTCCTCGTCCAGCAGCGTGGTGATGCCTTCCAAAATCGCTCGTTCCTCACCGGTCGCGGCGGAGGTAGAAGCCGTGGGTTCTCCACTGCGGCGGAGGCCCTCGTTGATCTCGAAAGCTGTGAGCGCCGGCTCGCGGAGCTCTTGCGACGCTTCGATAACGCAAAATCGCGTGCGGAGCTCAAGAAGGCGTACTTCACTCGCGCGAAAACGTGCCACCCGGATACGGCAGAGGGTACTGCTGGAGCAGGGGGGTCGAACAAGATGGAAAATGAAGGGACATCGAGTTCTTTCGTCACGTTGCAGTCCGACTACAGCGAGGCCCTCAAGTTGATGGACGTGGTCCAACGGCTAAGAAATCTGCGACAGCCTGCCTCCGGAAGCGTAAACAATGACAGCGCGCAGCCGGGAGAAGGATCGTTCTCCGACCTCCTCGACGAGGAGGAACGGAAGCAGCGGCAGCGAGAAGCGTGCGAGGCCGCTATCGCGGCTGAAGACGCGGAAGCGCGTGCCGAGATGCGGAAGGTGCTGGCGTCTTCCTTTGGCTGCTTCCTGGTACTGTACTGGATGTGGCGCGGATTGGACGACACGCGCAAGGACGCCAGCGAAAGCTGGTACTTCGAGAGCGGGCACCACCAGCGCGTCGCCGCCACCAAGTTAGCCGCACAGCAAGCTGGCACTGGTGGAAATACGTCGAACAGCACGACGACGTTGTGCGAGTTTCTTGTCTACTACTTGTTTGGAAGCGATTACTACGGGAAAAGCAGCGACCCCCGCCAGCAGTTGTTGGAGGCTCAAGGGGGCGCGTGCGGAAAGGGGGATGCAGGCTCCATGTCCGCGACTTTTATCCGCAGACAATACCAGCGGTGGAGGCTGGAGATGCAGAGGCAAAAGCTACGGGACGAACTCTCGTCGTGTTCTTGTCAAGACGACAGCGAATATGAGTCGGCGGACGTAGACGTAGTTGTAAAAGCAAATCATGACGAAGAAGTTGCGGGCAGCTGTGCTTCATCATCTTCCCGCACAAGCTGGTCCGCCGCTTCTCGGAGGGAGACGCTAACATCGACGCTGACGTCGGAAGTTGTGAGTTTGCGTGGAGGCGAATTCATCCAGCTGCTGAACAACATCGGTGTAACCATCGACTGGACGAAGGTTCGGACGAACAAACGGGCGCGCGAGCAGCAGGAAGAGAAAGAAAAGCGCGCAAAGCTGCGCGAGGGCGGGGAGATGGATCATAGCGCAAACAGAGACTACCCACCCGTTGATACCGAAGAGAAACCGCTTGCCACGCTGCGGGACAACAATCTGTATGCGGACAACCTTCTTCTGGACGACCTCGTGCAAAGAGCGCGGGCTACGCGAGAAGAACGCGAACTCAGAATGGAACGCTCCGGCCCCGGAAAAGCGGGATGAGGATCAGGCTAAGTAGTAGTAAGCTAGAAACAGCAGGGAAGAAAACGCGATTCCGATTTTAAGAACGGATCGGCTTCTGACGGCCCGAATCCGTGAGGCATTCCAGAAGCCGCAAATACTTATGATGAATATCACGCTTTCTTCGGAGGAATTTCAATTAATTTGGCGAAGCGAAAGCTTCGTGAGATACGAGGAAGGACAAAGAAAGTGTTTTCGAAGATTCCATGAGAACGCTTCGCAATCCTAAGGTCGGTTTCATTGTTTCCCTACACCCAATGCAAGCGAATCTCGCCGTTTGTACGTGAATCAATCATAAGCATGACAACTGATCCTCCGTGCTGTCGTTTACAACACCGTGATTCGCATGGTAGCCATATTAGAGTCATCAAGTTCAAGATCTAGAACATCGACGCTTTGTTTCATATCCACAAATTTTTTCTACTTTTTCAACCAGCACCAGGAACGTCTACGTCGCCCAGCAGATTTTGCACGGACAACTTCGACCTAGCCAGTCACCGCAGAAGCATGATTTCTCTACCATACTTTTTTGCAGATTCAGAGACCATAATTACCACGAACAAAGACAAGGAAGATCATTGATTTCACGAAGCATTCATTGACTCAGTGAAAAGTACATGAGTGGCCTCGCGGGTTCGGCAGTGCAGTCCAGTGTTCGGAGACGAGCCTCAACGTTTGTGCAGAGCGCGGGTTTGCAACGGCGCCCAGGTACTGTGTGCTACTTCTGCGTATGCGTTGCACCCTTGCTAGTGGTTGTCGCGGTCAGAACCGTACAGATTGAGCACGGATTTTGGTTCGTCGAGGACCAGAGTAAGGCTTCTACAAATCGGGGAGCAATCGAGAATCCATCGAAACATTCTCGGCCCTTTAGCGCGGCGCTGACACGGACTTGATTTTTGCAGCGAGAACAGAAGATTGATATGGGTAGTGCTGGCACGACCAGCGACAAGATTTTCACCGCTTCCTCTAGTAGTTCTTCTCACGGTCGAGGTTGTTATCAGCACCACCTTCGCGGCCGGTCCCCGGTCCACTTCCAGCCTGCTTCTTCGAGTGATTTCAACAGCAGAATGCCCAATCGCAACCAACGCCCCTCTTATAGCCTCGGGAACCCGTTGGATGACATTGATGTATTGTCCGACGGCGGGGGTAGCTCGGGAAATGAATCTTGGATAGATTATCGTCGCGCGGGGGCCTTTCGACGCACCATAAGCTCTCTCTGCAAGTTCGCCTTTAAAATCCACAAAAATGTCGTAGCTCCCCTGCTCTCGTTTTGCCCAAAGTGTTGCCGAAACAATGTTCTACTGCTACTACTGCTAGGTGGCGGCCCGATCCTGTACTTGAGCTCGAGAAGCGCATCGTCCAGTACGACTAGCACCACACGACCTGGCCCTGGCGGCGCGACCGCAAAACCCACTCTAGCAGGAGCTTCTTCATCATCCTCCACAGCAGTACCGACACGACCGATAGCACCATCCTCCGTCACTAGAAGCACGACTACTTCATCGTCATCATTGAGTAGCGCCTTAACAAAAGCGAAAGGATTTGCAACAGCTGCAGCGGCGTCCTCTTCTGTTAGCTCCTCTTCCTTTGGTTATCGTCCGCCGACAAATTTAAAGATGTCCGAGAACCCGCTGTTCTTCTCCTTCGACGCGAAGAACGCGTTTCCGCCGTTCGGGGCAATAAAAGCAGCGGACGTGGAGACGGGGATCCAGCGGCACCTCGACGAAGCGCTCACCGCGCTGGAGAGCCTCGAGAAGGAGATTCTGGCGAAGCTGGAGTCTGGTGCGGAAGGAAGCAAGCCCAAGCTAACCTACCAGTCCGTAGCGCTGCCTCTCGAGGCCTTCGACGACAAGTTGTCGCGCGCGTGGGGCAGCGTGAAGCATTTGAAGTCGGTGAAGGACAGCGAGGATTTAAGGAAGGCGGTCGACAAGATGCAGCCGAAGGTGATTGAATTCGGGCTGCGCATGGGCCAGTCGGAGCCGCTGTACAAGGCGTGGAGCTATTTGTCGGAAGAACAGAAAAAAGCCGAGGCTTCGTTGACGCCGTCGCAGCAGCGGATCGTGGACAGTGAACTTCTGAGCGCGAAGCTCAGCGGGGTAGGGCTCGTCGGGGAGAAAAAGGAGAAATACAACGCGAACACGAAGAAAATGGGGGATCTGAAGACGAAATTTACGAATAACTTGCAGGACGCGACAAAAGCCTTCAGCCTCAAACTAACCACGAAGGTACAAACATAGAAAGATCTGAACTTGTCGGTCGTGGCTCGATTTCGCTTCCCTACGTGGTCGTAGTCGTAGCAGTGCCGATGACCCTTCTTCGTCCTAACGTTGAGCTAACACAACGCACTTCCACGACGCACGACAGGCTGAAATCGCCGGTCTTCCGGAGTCTGCGCTGCAGCTGGCGGCCCAAACGGCAAAAACGAAGGGCGACGAAAACGCCACCGCGGAAAATGGCCCGTGGGTGTTTACGCTGGACATTCCTTCCTACCTGCCGATCATGCAGCACTCGCAGGATCGCGAGTTGAGGAGAAAAATGTACGAAGCCTACCTCAAACGGGCGAGCGAGTTTACGGAGCTCAAGACCGACGAAGGGGAGCGTACCTAACCTAGCTATATTTTGGTTCTGTCTTGCTTTTGATGGTAATGTTCTCTTTTGTTCAAGAGAAGATGTGTTGTACTTGATGTTGCCCCTTCCTCGTGTCCTCTGCAAAGGAATCGGTACTATACTCCTTGGTAGGGACCAAGACCTAGACCATCGCCGATTGCTGTCTTATTCGGCATCGGCTGCATCATGATCATCAAATTCACAAGAAAGCAAATGCCGTGGCCACCCTAATATAATAAATTTGATATCACGACAGTGAAGGACAATACGGCGCCGATCCACGAGATCCTCGCGCTCCGCGAGGAGAACGCCAAGCTCCTCGGGTACGAGAACTACGCCGAGGTGTCGCTGGCGAAGAAAATGGCCACGGTGGAGTCCGCGAACAAGCTGATTGAGGACCTGCGCGTGAAGTCCATGCCGACGGCTGTGAAGGAGCTCGACGACCTGGAGACGTTCGCCAAGGAGGAGTTCGAGGCGGCGGCGCTGCGGTTTCCCGCCGCGGAGAAGCTGAAGCAGTGGGACGTGCCGTACTACGCGGAGCGCATGAAGGAGGCCAAGTACGATTTCAACGAGGAGGAGCTGAAGCCTTTTTTCTCGCTCCCGAAGGTCCTCACCGGGCTGTTCGAGCTGGCGAAGAAGCTGTTCGGGATTGACGTCCGCGAGATCAGCGCGAAATCGGACGAAGCGAAGGCCCTGGGGGTGTCTTTGTGGCACGACGACGTCCAGCTGTTCGAGATCACGCGCGGTGGTACCGGCAACAAAGTCGCGTACTTCTTCCTGGACCCGTACTCGCGGCCGGAGACGAAGAAGGGCGGCGCCTGGATGGACGAAGTGAACGGGCGCACGTCGAACACCCTTTTGGTGGACGACGGCCAGAGTGGCGTGCGACTGCCGATCGCGCACATGGTGTGCAACCAGTCGCCGCCAATCGCGGAGAAGAACCAGCCGTCGCTGATGACTTTCCGGGAAGTGGAGACGCTGTTCCACGAGTTTGGGCACGCACTGCAGCACATGCTCACGATGGAAAGCGAAGGGATGGCGGCGGGCATCCGCCTGGTGGAGTGGGACGCAGTGGAACAGCCGAGCCAGTTCATGGAGAACTGGTACGTGATAATATTATTTAAATTCATTGAAATTCAAAGTCCTGTGGAGGTGGTCACTCAGGGAAAGCATTCTACAAAAATATTTATGGTTTCAGTTGTGAATAGAATTATGAGTGCGCCGCGGTCCAGCTCGAGCTACGCCTTTCGTTGTCGATCAAGATGGTCAAGGTCTAAAGAAACGCAGAGCCTCCTATCTACAGGTGCTACGACAAAACGACCATTGATTCCCTCGCACTCCATTACGAAACGGGCCAGAAAATCCCCGACGCGCTGTTCAAGAAACTCGCGGCAGCAAAGAACTATCGCGCCGCGTCCATGATGCTGCGGCAGCTGCACTTCTCGTTCGTCGATCTCGAATTGCATTCCCACTTCCACTCGCCCGCTTCTCCTGAGGGCGCGAAAGTGTCGCCGCCGAAAACGGTCTTCGACGTCGACCTCGAAGTGAGCAAGAAGTTTGACGTTCTGCCGCTGCTGCCCTATGATCGGTTTTTGTGCTCCTTCGCTCACATTTTCGCCGGGGGGTATGCGGCTGGATACTTCTCCTACAAGTGGGCGGAGGTGCTGTCCGCGGATTGCTTCGCTGCGTTCGAGGAAGTGGGCCTCGACAATGAGAAACGGATCGAGGAAACAGGGAGAAAGTTCGCGGACACGATCCTGGGACTGGGTGGGGGAGTGGCGCCGCTGGAGGTGTTCAAGAGATTCCGGGGGAGGGAACCGACGGCAGATGCGCTACTGAGGCACAACGGCTTAGGTCCGTCCAAGTTGATCGGAGGCTAGATAATTTAACTATGACTTTTACTTTTTCAAAGATTTTTTTGAAATTCGTGGGAGTCCGAGTCGCGCTTTGAGTGCGGGGTCCATGATCAGGGCAGCGGGCGGAGGGGAGTGAGATACGCCGGAACTTCAACTGGAAAATAAAGTGCGAGCCGGTGCCTCGGACAGACCAGTAGCGATAGGTGAACCGAGAGGCAACGCAAGATTTTTTTTTTGCAGTCGGTCGACCTCCCCGATGCATGGCGGGCTGCTGTGTGGGAAAACAAGAACACAATAAATCTACTGTTACTGATAACTACTACTAGTACCACGACAGACTAACGAGTGGCTGACCGCGGAACAACACACGCCCGTAGGATGTGCACCATTCCATAATCTTATAGTGCCGCGACCTTCATGTGGATCTGGAATTCCCTCGTGCGCGAACAAACAGGTTGTTTAGCAGACACAACAGCGCGATGGACTTATTCTGTAGGCATGACTGCGCGCTTATCGAAGAACACACCGTAGGCGGAAGAGCCAAAAGACCGGCATCACAACGAATAGTGCAGAAGACCCATTACAGGAGCTGCACTAGCCGTATTCGGAGGAGCCACGAGTTATTGGCGAGCACTTTGTTGACGCAGCGGATTGTTCATTTGTACTACAGTCGGACGCCACGTCTTGTATACCTTTATCATTTTACTGAGGATGACGGGTGGCATAAAGAAATTCTAGAACTTCTAGTAGGGTCAAATTGAACTCCGAGTCTGAATGATCTCTGTGTCCATGGTCACGCATGCGCAAGTAAAAAATGATGACACTTCCATCTGTCGGACGTTCCACTAATGAGGCGCTGTCCTTGATATCACCGTTTTGGCGATTTCTCTGACTCTGTCTCTGGATCGAAACGACGACTTTACCTTTGTCATAGTTACTCTGACTCGCGCATGCTGTGATTGTGAATAGTGACGAGGATGAGGTGCAATAACAGCACTCGGTCAATAGTAGTGTCTGTGGCCCAAAAAAGCCAGAATGGAAAGTACGGTTCTCGGTCGTGACGGTGCGTCGAATGGAAGACAAAGATCCCACTCTCAGATCCCGCGATCTCTGCAAAATCATCGTGGATATGATTCCGTTACTGATCGACCCCGCTGCCAGCCGACTTCCATCCCGGAACAAAGCGACCCCTAAGATCAAACCCTAAAATCCACAAACGACGGTCAGTCTCGCAAGGCGAAACTCCTACAGACCATCACTAGAGAATCTTTAATTTTCGAGCTTATCCAAAAACAAAATCTAAATTTTTACGCGCGCGAAGAGAATTCGGCAAATCAATTTTTCGTTCCCAACAATTAAGCCGATACTTCCAACGACATTTTCAACCTCAGGACTCGAGGGTCTATCCATACAGTTACAGTATTGCTGCTTGCAATTGCATAGTGCTGCATTCAGTTCTCCCAAGAAAAACCGACAACATGGCCGCGAACATGGACGCCATTATCGCTCAGATCGGCGGGAAGAAGGAGGCTGAAGCCGGCCTCACCGCCCTGAAGGCTTACTACGGCGCTGGTGACAAGACGAAGCTCATCGAGTCTTTCGATGCCATCCCGGCTGTCATGGAGGCCGCGGCGGCCAAGGAGAAGCCGGTCGCCAAGGTGAGAAGTCGCCATTAGCCGTTGTTGAGATTCGATTGATTTATTTCTGCGAGAATGCAGCTGGGCCTGGTTCGAATTTTCTGGACTCTCGTTCTCTCTGTCTACTTACGATGGGCTGCCATTATGCCGTTGCGCAATCATTGTCATGTTTCCAGAGAGAAACCAGCTCGTTGTCAGAATGCAGAGCGGCTGCAACGAAATATTCCTTCGCCTCATAGTACCGATATCGAATTCAGCAACTGACTTTAGTCCCTTAGCAACGTGATTGTGATTGATTCGGCCCCACCCCATCTAAAAACAAATACAAATACAGCTTGCCGAGGAGGTCGCCACTGAGATCTTCGACAAGGTCGACGCGTGGTCCGCTTCTTCCGTCCTGAAGACGCTGCTCAAGGCTCTCGACGGTAAGGCCAAGCCTCCTTCCAAGGAGCTGGCGCTTACCATCGTGCAGGCCTTCGCCAAGAAGCACCCCAAGACCTTCGCTCGCGAGATCGAGTGGATCATTCAGCCGATTGTGTTCCTCATGGGCGACGTCAAGAAGGAGGTCAAGGCCAAGGCCAAGGACTGCCTCGAGACCGTCTGTTTCACCTCCGGAAACAAGGATCTTTGCGGTTCCGAGGAGGGCGCGACCGTCGTTCGCGAGTCCTTCGTGCCCACGATCATCAAGGCGAACGAATCCCTGAAGCAGGTCGAGGAATGCGTGGAGAAGCTGGCCGGTTGCATCTTCGTGCAGAACGTCGAGGCACCCCACTTGGCGGTCATCACCCCCGTGCTGTGGCGCGGTCTCAACACCAAGTCGGAAGCCACCCAGCGTCGCTGCTGCGTCATCGTCGATAACATGTACTGATACTCACAACTCTCAGACTCCACCATCCTACTGCTCATGCAGCAACTATTTTTTTAAGTTTCATTGCTCCTCCTTCGCAAGGTTTTTGTCGTCGGGGTTGCTACAGCGTCGAGTCGCAGAATTCCAGCGGACAGCACCACTCCATCTTGCGGGTGCCGGTCCTCCTACTTTTCTGCAAGAGTGACCACATCGCGTTCACCCCTTCTGCCTTCCGACATCAGTAGGAAGAAGGATCTTAGCGTCGTGACACTACTACTTCTACTACTACAAACGTTCCACGTCGTGTATAGCGTGACACAACTTCAAATTCATGTTTCAAACCCAAAGATTGAGCTCTCCATCGCAGAATCAATCCCGACGAGAAGGTAGTAGAAGTATCATAGTATCAACTCCCCCGCCTTCACAACGACAGGTGTAAGCTGGTCGACGATCCTCGTGAGGGTCAGCCGCTGTTCCCGGAGATCCTTCCGCTCATTATCAAGCGTGCCGAGGAGATCTCCGACCCGGACTGCCGTGAGATGGCTGAGAAATGCCTGGCCACCATCACGAAGCTGCAGGCCGTCGGCCCGAAGCCGGAGCTCAATTTCAAGGAGGTTGCGGACCGCCACACCTCCCTCGGCTTCCTCGCTGAACAGGTCGTAACTTACCTGCAGACCGTCACTTACGCCATGAACAAGGCCAACTGGTACTTCTGAGGATTTTTTTTTTTTTAATTTTTCTTTTAGGCCGTGGCAGGAAACAGCAAGCGACACTATGAAAATCCACCACAGCTTCGAGCTCGATGCCTGGAAGACCACCCTTGCTCCGTACGTGAAGGACGAGAAGGCCGTCGAGGCCATTATGAACGATATGGCCTCCGCCGGCAAGGCCACGGAGGTGGAGTTCATCGATGACGACAACGAGTCCCCGGATCTGTACAAGGGATCCTTCTCCCTCGCGTACGGCACCCTCACCCTCCTCCGCGACACGAAGCTGCACCTGAAGAAGAACAAGTTCTACGCGATGTTGGGTCCGAACAATTGCGGGAAGACGACTTTGATGCGCGCCATCTCCAAGGAACAGGTCGAGGGATTTCCGAAGCGCTCCGAGCTGGTGACCATCTTCGTCGAGCACGAGGTCGAGGAGCGCATGCTGGAGGAACCGTCGAAGGAGTGGCCGCTGGGGAAGTTCAACATCGATCTGAACGGAATGGAGTTCTGCGTCGACACCTGTAACAACGTGTACAAGAAGTCCCCGCCCATCACCATGGCGGACGCCGAAGCCGAACTTGGCCTCATCGGCTTCAAGCACAAGGCCAAGGGCGTCAACGTCAAGGTACTTACTGTGGCTCGGATGCGTGACCAGTCTCGTCGTCTAGCCTTCTAGTTTCCAGCGAACGTGAGAGCCGATTCGGCTCCGGCCGATAAATCACAGAGCAGGCAAAGACATTTCTTCGAAAGTCCACCAAAACATCGCATCTCTCAGGCCGCGGCGGACATGTGCAACCCCATCACGACTTACTCCGGTGGTTGGAAGGTCAAGATGCAGCTCGCTTGCGCCAAGCTGATCAACGCCGACATTTTGATGCTTGACGAGCCGACCGGGCACTTGGATGTGAAGAACATCCAATGGATGAAGGACTGGTATCTATTCATTTATTTTGATTTTTGCTTGGCAATACATAGGAATCGGGAGTAGATTCTTGCGCAACTATTCCCGAGAGCTGCGAGATGGAGTCGGAAGAAATACAGGCACGTGCAACAAATGCGATTGCAATGGCAAAAATCGCCACCAAACGCCAATCGAATCTTCGAAGGTTGAACGCATTCCCGGGCTCCATCATTGCGTCTTCCTCCAACTCGGCGTTCCTCGATGAGATGATCACGCACGTGATCGACTTCCAGGACCGAAAGCTGATCCAGTTTAAGTCCACCAAGGGACAGGTGCTCTCGGACTTCGTCAAGGCCTACCCGGAGAAGAAGGCTTACTTCGAGCTGTCGAACAACAATCAGAAGTTCGTCTTCCCGCCGCCGGGCCCGCTGGAGGGCGTGAAGTCGAAGGGTCGCTCGATCCTGAAGATGAATATGGTCAGCTTCAAGTACCCGACGCACGAAAAGAACACCGTGCAGGTACAGGAATATGAATATAATTGGATTTGGCTTGGCTCCATTGAATTCATTGGAAAGAGAGTTTTTTGTTGATCGTTTGACTCACATTCTACTTCTACCGTGTGATTCGCCCCCTTTGGATTGATGGATCCATTGATTCGCACTCTACACTTCGACAGGACATCTGCCTGTCTGTGTGCATGGCTTCGCGTATCGCGGTGATCGGACCGAACGGAGCTGGTAAGTCCACGGCCATCAAGCTGCTGATCGGTGAGCTGAAGAACGAAACTGGTACCATCTTCCGCCACTCCGGTATGCGTCTCGCGTACGTCGCCCAGCACGCGTTCCACCACTTGGAAAAGCACTTAGACAAGACCCCGGTCCAGTACATCCTCTGGCGCTTCGCCGGTACAGTTTCTATTGTTATTTGGGACCGCTTCGTCGATTTGACGCCTATGTTAAATTTGCATTTCCTTGTGGTCGCACTAAGAAACTCGACACAGAAGAAGTCCCAAGTGCATCTCACTCCGCAGTCGGTCGCAATGGGCAGGTGTGTCTCATCGATCGAATTTCCAATTCACTCCTTGTAGCTTCCGCCCATAGCCAACCCAATCCCCAATCCCGCCAAACCTCGCCGACCACAATATCGACATCAACAGGTAACGACGATCGCGAGTCGTTGGAAAACCAGACCAACGAGGTGAACGTGGATGAGGAGGCGCTTCGCGCCGTGAAGTGGTGCGTAGACTCGAAGTCTGGCGTGGTGCGCAAATGCGTGATCGGGGAGAAGGGGGACATTCCGGTCGTCCCCGACTGCATCTTCAACCGGCGGAAGAACAAGCAGAAGAAGTACGAGTACGAGGTGAAGTGGCTGTACAAGCCGATCGAGGCCACCTGCTGGGTCGAGCGGGACACGATGAAGGCCATGGGGTTCGAGAAGATGGTGTGCCGCGAGGACGAGAAACAGGCCGCCGCCGCAGGTCTCATGTCGAAGCCGCTCACGGCGCCGTCGGTGGAGAAGGAGCTGAAAAACTTCGGGCTGGACGCGGAGGCCGCAAGCTACTCGCCAATCAACTCGCTGTCCGGTGGACAAAAAGTAAAGGTCGTACTGGCCGCAGCGATGTGGATGAACCCGCACGTCCTCATCCTGGACGAACCGACCAACTACCTCGATCGCGACGGGTACCCATGATTTCCCGATGAGTCACTTTGTTCTATCGAATCTTATCTGTGCCCTCTTACCTAGTCGCGCAGTCATTCATTTCTGCATTGCTTTGCAATTTATCGAATCTACTTATGTCTATCAATCTAGTTGTCGTCACCAAGGGTAAAAACGGAAGAACAGCCTCCACTTCACGAAACTCGTTCCGAATTGCAATTCCTTCAACAAAAAAATCAAAAATCGCAAAACTACAGCCTCGGCGCTCTGTCCCTCGGTCTCGTTGACTTCGGTGGCGGTGTGGTGATTATTTCCCATAACATGGAATTCGCCGAGAAGGTCTGTACCCAGAAGTGGATCATGGAGGCTGGGCGCCTCCGCGAGGAGGGTGAATTGATGGTGGACGACGACGACTTCGACGCGAACCAGGCCGGTCCGGACGAGATTGTGGACGCTTCCGGTAACAAGATTGAGGTGAACAAGGTGAAGACCATGTCCGACAAGGACAGAAAGAAACTCATCAAGGAGATCGAGAAAAAGCTGAAGGAGCACAAGAAAAAGAACACTCTGTCCGACGCCGAGATGTGGGAACTCCAAGATCAGCTGGCGGAGCTCAAGGCCGAAATGGGGGCGTAAAGTCTGTGAGACCATTTGACTTTCACCTCAGGAGGTTCTTATTCGAACAATGACCTAGGATTGTTGCGTCTGCGGTGCTTTAGTGGCCTTTCTTGGTCGGGCAGCACCAGTGCCATGAACAGAGTGCTTTGAACATCGATCAGCTTTATCTTCTTCTATTTCGACAATCCGATGCCGTTTACGGGAATCTCACTTCGAAGGGAAACTCTTCTGCACTCCTACGTAACCAGCTTCCAAAACAATAACAATTAAATCACACCTTTCGCAGGCTGTGCTCTTATTGGGAGTCAATTGAAGTAGGAGTCGACGGTAGAGAGATTTATCTACAGAAACCAGATTTCATCCGACAGTCCCCTTGGTGCCGGTGCGGGTCCTCTGGTGGCTCTCGTGCTTACATGAGTAGCACCAATGGAGCGACCGCCCATCATCTCGAGGCGGGCAGAGCACGAAAGAACGTGAAGAACAGAGCTATATAAACCTAGATAGAAATAATTTAGCGCATGTTTACGTCAGGTCACGATAGAGCTCCAGGAACTCTACAGCTTATTTTCTGCGAAGAGACTGCTCCAGCACTCCCTTAAAGATTAATCGGTGAGGCCTAGATCGCGATGAATACTTCGTACTATTTGCTGGGATCTAGTACGCGAACCATTACACTTGAAGGTTTGGCTGGACTTGGACTAAACTAGACTGAAGAAAAGCCCGAAGTTTCGAGGATGAACACGCACTAGCATGATACGTAGACTGCTGCACCAACATGGAATCGAGACCAACAGGCACTACAGGCAGATGTACCGAGACGTTTCCAGTCGTCGTGATTGTCGCGATCACTGATCCGGCACAGGTACTTCTACGAAACCAAATTAGACATTGATCGTTATCTCCCGGCCGCGAAAAATGCAGAAAAGAGCTACAATCTAAGGAAAAAACGTGGCAAGGCGGTGGAACACGAGCCTGGTCATAAACGTGCGGGCATACGGAGGAACTGTTCCGTTCTTCGCGTTGGTAGCGTGACTGCTCCTCAACGTTTCTCGTAGGTGGTTGAGTCTCTCTCTCTCTCTCTCTCTCGGATGAACTTGAACGAAAAGGAGCTACAAGTAGACACGGTAGCGATGTCATCATGGTCAAGCGTTTCGCTTTTGGCATCGCAACATTGAACCCGCGTGGGTGCGTTTTGCGTGGTCGTTACGCTTTGGTAGGTGCAATGCAAATTGGTTTTTGATGAGCGTGAATCATCATCTCCGGCCCGGTGCCACCGTGCAGCAGCTTTGTTGATAGCGCAGGAATTCGTTTGACTTCGTTGTGGTAAACTACAAGCTTTCCTCCTCCCTCTGTAGTCGCAGTACAAATCATCTAATACAAGTACTCAAATATCTCATTATACTTCGTCGAGGAGTGGGAAAAATAATTCATTTTGATGATCCCCCAGTCATTGGTCGCCATTTTCCGTTTTTTTAGTACCAGGAGCTGCAGTGTGAGTTTCGGTAGGCACCCGATTCCGCCATCGCACTAGCTGCATGGAGAAAAGTTGAGACCTAAATAAGATATTAGACCGCCAGCCTCATAGTCATACTCATTCACAAGGCGAAGCATGGACGAATTTTCGCCGGAGCAGGTGGAGGAGGTATACCGGGTCTTCGATCCCGAGGGCGAAGGAATACGTGTCAAGGACATCGGCACAGTGATCCGCGCGACGGGTCTCAATCCGCCCGCTAGTTTCATCAGCGAAGTGCAGGCAGACGCTCGCGAACAGTCAAATGACGATACCTGCTCATTCGACACTTTCTTGGGGTACATTCACAAAGCGCGGAGCTTGGCGAGCGGCGGCGGCGACGCGGATAGCGCAAAAGCAGACGCAGTCAGAGACGGCATCGCGCACTACTACGAAAAGGTGTAGTTGTGACCCTAGCACTTGTTGTAGCGTCTTTTTCTATTGATTTTGCGTATATTTGGATTTGAAAAAACGAGGTGCCGACTTCTTCCACGTACGTAGTACAACTCAACAAATTCAATTCTGCTAGGCCGAGGGAAATTCAAATTGAACAATTTTGATCTTGATGTTGATGCTCCTCTTGGGGCCGCTCGCAGTCTTTTCTTTGATCTTGATGCTCCCCCTCCGCTGCGGCTGTGATAGCCATTTGCATTTAGCGAAACACGTAAAATCTTTCAGAGACGTTGAAAAACGGCTACCAGGCTACCTGCTTACTTTCACCTCCAGGTATTCCCGGTAGCGCGCAAGCTTCAGGCGGTGGACTCGGTGTCACTAAAGCACCTGGCGCACGTGCTGACGAGGATGGGCGATAAAATGACGGAAGAGGAGGTGGACGACCTTATGCGGGAAGTGCGGAAGTCGTGCGCAGTAGAAAACTCGAGGGCAAACTGGGCAGAGTTGAAAAAAGTTGTGATGTAGATTGAGTATAGAACAAGAAGTATGACAGTTGCGCACCGACGGAAACCAGTTTAAGGCCGGAGGGAGGGAGATTAGGGTTGTCGTTGCCGTACTCGGGTACCGGCTTCCAATCCAGTAATTCCACCGGAAGCGATAGCGATGGATGTGGGTCTCGCGACGAGGCACACGCCGCGGTTTTGAAATCTCCCAGCGCTCACTGGCTCGGACCCAGTACTGCTGTCCTCGTTAGATGTGTCGTGAGCTCCTGCGCGATGATTTTCTTCCGTGACCGTGCTTTAGAAGATGAAATTATGTAGTCATGCATCCGTGCAGCTCCAAGGTGACTCCGTGGTGCGATTTCTGTCTCTCTGCGACGTCCGTGTAAGCGTTCCTACCCTCTTCACCGTCGTCACCAAATCCGTGCTTGCTAGTCAACCATGAAGACCCGTGCCCGTCCCCGTTACGGCCATGCTATGGCCCCTTTCTCCGTTCCCTTTGCGAGGGATAATCTGCTTACACCGTCTTCTTGTTTCCGATTCCGTCGTGCGTGTCTGCTTCCCACGACCATTTACCTAGAGATTGATTTTTTGAAAGAATTGGTTTTGCTTCTGCCCCATTTGTCTCGGCAGCGAGCTTGCGGCTCAGCTAAGTAAGCATAAAGCTACCAGTTATTCATCCGGATTTGATTAAGATTTAATTTTTGCTTTTCCACCTTTCATTGTCTCTTTTTTTATTACACCAGTCACAAAACCAAACCGCAAGCACGATGCGTTTCCGCGACGTGATCATCAAGGACCTGCGGGCCTACCTGAAAAATAAGTACACGGTGGAGCACGTGGCGACGGCGTGGCTTTTCTACCTCGAGTTTACCGTCGACACCCAATTCTCCGCGGTCGACCTCATCCAGGTGATCCTCAACAAGAGGGGCGGCAAGGATGCGGCCTTCTTCGCGAATTTGGGCGTGCTGGACCAGCAAGTGACTGGTGATGCTTCCTCGCCGCCGACGTCGCCGCTGAACGCGAGCCTGAGCCTGACGGACGCCTTCGAGTTCCACAAGAACCGGCTGGAGGGGGGCAAGACCAAGGGGATCTTCGAAGAAGAAGAAGAAGAAGAAGTCGAAGATCCCCTTCGTCTTGCCACGACCGTCCAACCGCAGTCGGACGTGAACGACGGCAGCGGCCTTAAATCTACCGCCACGTCGTCCTCGCAGGAGGAGCGGGAGCAGAGGCAGTTCGTTCAGCTGCGCAATCTGCACAAGCTGGCCCACCCCAAGCCGCATGCCGACTACGAGCTGTTCGGCGTCGACCACTACGTGGCGCGGAGGCGGTTCGAGCGCAGCAGCCTCGCCGCGCAGCAGGAGGTCGACGAGAGGTTCTACTTTTTCGATACGGACACGGGGAAGAGGTTCGACGTGCAGGAGGCGCTCCACGCCGCGTCCTTCGACACGCAGCCACTGTCGCTGGCGGACCTGGACCCGCAGGGCTTTCGGATGATCTCCTCCTTCCTCGACTGGCTGCTGGACCTGTTCTCGGGAAAAAAACACCCAGCGGAGGACGAGAAGGACCTCACGACCCGAATCTTCTTCAACATGCTGGACGCCGTCTTTCCCAAGGGGCTGAACAAAGAAATCTTCATTTCCAGCGTGGACTGGAGCCTGCTGGTGGACGAGGCTACTACTTCTACTTTTCGTGGAAGCGCCGTTGATAATTCCCATTCTCCTGTTGCAGCTGCAGGTGGGGGTTGTGGTTCTGCTCCCGTCCCGGATCAGGAGCCGTGGTCGCAGCGCGAGCTTTTGCAACGGGAGGTGCTGCAGAGCCAGCTGAAGGAAAACTACGGGTGGGTGTACTGCTTGGACGCGGATATCTTCGAGGACGGCATGCGGAGCTTTCACTACCCCTTCATGGACGATTGCGCCAAACTTTTCAAGCTACTGGACGTGAGCCAGAACGACCAGTTGGAGTACTGGGAGCTGCGACAGCTCGCGCGAGACCTGCTCAAGGGCGCCCGGACGAAGGTTGCCGCGCTTGCCCCTCAGGAAAGTGATGGTGCGGGGGAGAAGGCCGAGGCTGTGGGGGGCGACGCTCCTGTACTAGGAGGACCGTCTGCTGTCGCGGCAGCTGGAGAGTTGGAGTCAGGTCAAGACGTGGTAAAAATCGCTGCTGGAGGGGCTGGCGGCGCGGGAGGTGCCGGGCCACCAGACGGAAGCAATTGCGGAGCTCTGACTCAGAGCAGTGCTCCCCCTACGTTGTTGACGCCCGACCAGATCAAGCGGATGCGGGATTTCGCGGTGCGGATGCGGTGCAAGCAGAATCGCGGGCGGCTCGCGACAGAAACCGGGCTGCACATGAAGCAGTTCCTGCGGGCGATTTACGGCGACAAGTACCCGCTGAAGGCGTGGAACGCGATCACGAAAAACCTTCCTGTGAAACAGTCCACCGAGATCACCAAGGCGGACTTTTTGGCCTTCTGCGCCGCGGTGAACTACGAGGGCGATCGGAACCTGGCGTGGAAGCAGCTCGACAAGGACGAGCAGGGCACGACGAGCCTGGAGGAGTTCGACGTGCGGCCCGCGATGGCGCTGGGGAAATTCTTTCAGTTCTACCACGAGAAGTTTGTTTGCTTCGAGGAGCTGATCTGCCAACTGTTTCTCGCGATCCCCGAGGACGAAAGCGTGAACTGGAAGACGCACGCGGGCAAGACGTTGTGGGAGGAAAAAGGCCCGAAGGAGGACGGCCGCGGCGGGTTTGCCGTGGGGAACGCGGTTCGGGGGTTTTCGAGTACGACCACCAGGAACAACGCGGCCCCAAGCGATGTGGCGAAGCTGGCAAAGAAGAACGCGGCGAGAAAAACGTTCAAGCGGCTGCTCCAAAAGCAGTACGGCGCGGCCACCGCAAAACTGGACGAGAAGACGTTCGTGGCGAGAATGATGAACCTGGGTTTTCTGCCGCACCTGAACATGGAGAGTGCGTTCGAGAGCATGCTGGTAAAGGCGAGCGCCGCCGTTTGCAAGGACTCGCTGCTGGTACATGCGGACCCCTCCTTCTGGACGTTCCGGCTGGGGGCGGTGTGTCGGTATTTGACAAGGTACCTGAAGCTGGTGCAGCGCGGACAGAGGAAACTGAGGGGGAAGCTGGAACAGAAGCTGGAGGTTGATGTTGGCGTTGGGGTTGTCGTCACGGGAGAATCGATCACTGACGGGCTCCGCGAGCAAGACCAGCACGACGACGACGACGACGACGAAGCGGGAGATCCGTCTGTGGAGGAAGTTTTCCAGTTCGGGCGGGACGAGGCAGATCATGTTCTTTTCCCACCTCCGCAGTTGTCGGACGAGGTCGTGAACTACGGGGACGATGCGGGTGCGCAGCTCGGCCCCACTCGCTCACAGTCCTTTTTGTCCCCCGTTGCGGAGGGCAACGAGGACGAAGTACTCTCTACTTCCGAAAACGACCAAACGCGTGGCGAGCTGTCCATGTCCTTGACGACCTTGACGGCGTCTTCCGACGAGCTGGATTTTGATTACTCCGCGGCGATCGTCTCGGGCGTGCTGCAGGAAGCCGTGAAGCAGATGTCGACCGAATTCGCTGGTGATGCGGCGGAAGACGATGCCTTTGTCTTCCACCAGACGCAGCTGCAGTCGACGACGCTCCCCGATAATACTGCCACGACCTCTACCTCCCTCGCGTTCGAGTCGGTCTACGGGCCAGCGACCTCAACATCGCAGATCACGAACGAGGCGGCGAGAACTAGTACAACATGTTCAGGCCCCCCGCCCTCGGCTCCTGCTCCTGGGCCGCAAATGATGACGTCGCCCGTGTCCTCGGACGGATCGGCCTCGCGCGCGTTGTCGGACGACCTGCAGCGGAACATCGCGCACGTGTCGGAACTTCACGACTGGATCCTCGCGGAGGTGGACGGCGGGCGCTCCGAGGTGTCTTTCCTCTCCCAACTGTCCCGAATCGACCGCCAGGGACTGAAATCCTGGGCGCCGACCGAGGAAAACCACCGCGAGTTCCGGAAGCTGAAACTACAGGTCACGCGGGCCCTGCAGCAGGCGGAAGCGGCGAGTGAGGAATTCCGGAAGATCAAAAAACGTTTTCATTTCTTGCAGTACGAAAGTAGCGCAGCTAGCGCTAGCGCTGGTCGTGCACCAAATGGCCGCGAAGGAGAGATGAATGATGACGGTGGAAAAGCGAAAAGCCAGGCTGTGCTTCCTCACGACCGCGAGGAAATTTTCCACGCCCGCCCCGACATAGAGGGCCCGATGGATGCCTTGCCCTCAGTCTCCAAGCCACCAGTTGGACTCCCGAAGCAACTGATCATGTCTTCGAGCGAGGACAGCTACAGCGACTCCGAGGTGGTCCAGAATGTGGACCCGGAAGGTTGTGGCCGCATCGACATCAATTCCGCGCCGCTGTCCGCGACCAACGCGAGCCTCAAAAGTCTGAGCAGCGCGTTCTCGTCGAACACTATGGGCAAGAACGGCAAAAACGCGAACGACCTGTCCGCCACATTCAAGTCCTTGGGCGGCATCAGCGACATTGCCGGCCTGGTGCAGAAGGTGAAGCGCGCCCGCACCTCCACGTCGCTGAACAAGCGGTACAACGAGAGGCGGGTCGAGTACTTGAAGTACCTCTTCCGCTGTCTGTGCCGCAGCGGGGAGGGCTACCTCTTCGCCCGGGACTTTTTGTTTCTGAAGCAGTGGAGGCCCCCGTCGTACCTGAACGCGAAGCCCGACGTGCAGGCGTTCGAGTTGCTGCAGAAGCTCCTGCGCGCTCTGTACGGCGGGAACGACCTGCACGTGTGGCGGAACATGGACGCGGACCTGTCGCAGAAGGTGATTTACTCGGAGTTCGAGGAGGTGGCGAGGGAGGTCGGGCGGGCGGTGCGCAACTGCCTGAAGGAGATGGCCGAAACGCCGGGGAAGGTGATGCCGGACAACGTGTGGGAGGTGACGAACGTGCTGCGGGAAGAGGGGGTCGCGACGGTGACGGACGGTTTTCCGATGGAGCGGCTGGACGGCGCGTGGCTGCACCTGGACAAGAATTTGGACGGCTACTTCACCGTCGCGCAGTTCTGCCCCGAGATCGCGGAGACGCTGAAAAAATTCTTCACGTTCTGCGCGCTCAATTTCGGGGGCATCTCGCAATTCCTGAACCACGTCACGACGCTGCTCGGCGGAGAGAAGCTGGTGGAGCTGCGCGAGGAGACCGAGAAGGGGGTCGAAACAGAAAGCACAAAGAAGAAAAAACCGGAAGGCGGCGCGCCGCACCGGCTCGCGATCTCCGCGTTGGAGTTTCGGAAGGTGCTGGGCGGCGCGGGGTGGCGCGGGGACGTGATGAACCTGTTTGACGTGCTGGACCTGCGGCACGAGGGGCACCTGTATCCGGAGGAGCTGCAGTGGCTCACCATCCTGGACACGCCGAACCTGTTCGCACCTGCGCCGGAAGATGGCGGAGATCCCCTGTCCACGTGCTCGCGCTTCGTGCCCCCTCCGAAACTGCGCGACTACGAAGGGGATCCGGGGGCCGCTGCTGGGAATAAAGGTGCGGCTGATCAGAAGGCGGGCGGTAATGTTCAAGGCCAGCACGACCTCCGGCAGCAGAATCCGCCGCGGCCGGCCACGACCCCTGCGCAGAGCAGTAGAGCAGCTGCGGGTGGCGGTGGTGCAGCAGCACACGACGGTGGATTCTCTTCGCGACAGAGCAAAGTTCGGCCCGTCTCGCAGAAGCAGCAGAAAATGAAAGTGGACCGGGAGCTCGAGAACATTCTGACGCAGGGCAGACTCACGTCGGTCGGCATGGCGTCGCACGATAAGTCTGGTGCCACCGGCAAGAAGTACGACGTCGAGGTTTCCAAGGACAAGGCGGACCGGTTTTTCGACCTGGTCGACAAAGGACGCGTCAAGAACGGGAAGATTTTGCAGCCCGGTCATGGCAGCAACGAAGATCTGGAAAACCTGACTGTGTCCGACGCGACCGACGAGGAGAAAAGCAGCGCGGAGAAGAAGGGGCGTCGCACTCTCACCCGCACGGAGCGGATGCAGTTTCGCTGCTTAGACGAGCAGGACTGGGCGATGACGACGGAGGAAGACTTCGGAAACATCACGCAAAGGGTCTGCAAGCTGGAAAAAACAAAACCAGAACCGTCGGTGACGTTCAGCGACCCGGTGCGGCGCCCGGGGACGGCAAGTCTGCACATTCCGCGGGCGGGCACGGCGCCCGCGCCGGGGTCGCCGGCGACGCAGGCAGGGATCGTTGCGAAGAGGAAGCTGCGGCTGCACCAGTCGCGGGCGATTTACGGGGTGGAGACGTACGCGCGCCCCCGGTACGACAAGAAGACGAAGAAGGAGTATCTGACGAGGACCGCCGTGGTGCCGGTCGTGGACAAAATGAAGTGCGAAAAGAAGCCCGTCCGCATCACGCCGACCTCACCTAACCTGTACCCGGAGAAGCACCTGGAATTCGAAAAGAAGTCGGGGCATGTTTTCACGGGGGAAATGAACCTGATGGCTCCTGGCGGCGAGAGTCGCCCGAACACGCGAGAGGAGAGCTCTCTACTGCTCCACTCGTTTTCGCGCCAACACAGCCGGGGCCGCATAGCGCAGTTGCGGGCGAAAATCTTGGAGGAGGAAATCCAACGGGAGCACGTGCTCGCGGAACAAGACATGCGAGGAGGTACAGTTGGAATTTATTCTGGGAGTTCGCCGGCGTTCACCATGCATTTTGCCGACGCCGAGTCGCGTGTTGAGATGGACGACGACCTCTTCGGCCGACACTTCTACACCGCGAGCACCACCTCCTCGTCTGGCACCAGGGCTCGAAGATCGCGGCCGCCAACCCGTGACGCGGTCACTTTCAAAGACGGTTCTTTTTCTACTCCTGGAGACCACGATGTTGGAGCCTCGTCCCACTTCGAGTTCGACGACGGACGCCCCCCAACCGGGAGTACGGCGTTTCCGACGGAGTCCGGGTACGCCGCCTCTGGCTCTGGTTTCAGTCGCCCGCAGACGAATCACTCCTCTTCGCGGCCGCACACCAATCCCGGTCTCTCGACGTCTTCGCGGCCCTCCACCAATCACGGTTTCTCACGGCCGCCCACGAATCACGGGTTCTCCCGCTCGGCAGTACCGGAAGATGAGGACGGCTCGAAACCAGCACACGCCAGGACGTCCTCCCCGCTCCGTTGTGGCCACGCCATGTTTCCTGGCGCCTCGTTTTTCGTGGGCTCCGGCTCGACGGAGGACGCCGAGGAGGCCCCGGGATTGTCACCGCTTCAGCACAGCGTCGAGGGTAGTACAAGTGCCCCACCGGATACCGCTACCGATACGTCGTCGGCTAGGAAGGCGCGGAAGTGCAAGCCTCGCGCGCGGACGACGATCTCGCGATCCTCGAAAGACGGCCGAAATAGGCCGCGCAGCGCCTCGGAGAAGGACAAGGAGGCGCAAACGCCGCGGCACTGGATGGCGGAGTTCGGCGGGCCGAACAGCATCCTCTTCGGCGAGAGCTTCGACGGCTTCCTGGAGCAGCTTCCTCAGGAGGAGAGTTCATCTTCGGTAGGTGGGAGGGGCGGCCTTTCATCGGGAGGTGGAGCTCACGAAATGACCGCGCGGCAAAGGGTTGCCGCGACGGCCGAGGCCGCTGTCGGGCCAGACTCGGTGGCGGAGTTTCGTGAGAAAGATGCGCAGACAGACGAGGACGCGCGGCGGCGAGAACTAGGGCAGCTGTCGCAGGAGCAGGGAGAGCCGCTGGCCATCGAGCCGGTCGTGGAACCGAACGATAAACTGCCGCACGACCACGCTGCCGCGGTCTCGACGCCAAGCATCCCAAATGCAACCACCGACGAGTGCCGTGAGAAGCCTCGGTCCAGAACTGCGTCGCCGGCCAAGGCATTGGACGAGCTCGAAGATCTCGTTCGGCGCGAGATGTCCCCTCGCGCGGGACGAGGGCCTCGAGGTCGCGGGCAGTCGCTGTTCGAGATCGACGAAACCGCCCCCACTGCCGGGTTGTCGCACGAGCAAGGCACGCCCCGGCCAGGGGACGAGGCGTTCGTTTCTAACATTTTCAGTGAGGAAGGCAATAAGTCCTCCTCCGTCCTCTCAACGCGCTTTCCGTCCGGTGTCCCGTCGCTCGCGGACTTGATCGAGCCGGTAAAGCTGGAGGATGCGATGCGAAAGGACGTGACCAAGAAGGGGATCGCGATGTTTGCGGACCAGAAGATCAACGTGCTCGCGCCGGCGCCGTCGTACTTCAAGTGGAAGGAGTGCGCGGAGAAAACGGCCTGGTGCCAGATGGAGCTGAAAGAGGAGGTGCTGCCGAAGTGGAAGCCAAAACTGCGCTCGCCGTTCTGGACGGACCGAGACGCGACGAAGCCGAAGGAGAAACTGGAGCTGGCGCTGGAGTACTACGGAATCGATAGGGTGGGACCGGGAGTCGTGTCGGGGGCGGCTCCGGCAAATGTTGATGAAGTAGAGAAAGGAGACGGAGCGCAGGAAGGAGATCAAAACCACATGGGGTCAGTTTTAGAGACAAATGTTGTAAAACCGGAAAGGCCGCGGTCGGCATTGGCAAATAGACTACGGAACAAGGTGTACAAAAGCAGGTATCAAACGGGCAAGTACGAGGAGAAATATCCCTTCGTGTTTCACCTGCCACTAATGAGTGCGATAGGGGGACACGAGACAGTACTAAGCACAGGACCGAAGCTGTGATTGTGAGTGTGTGACGTTTTGCAATTCTCTGTACCAGCACTAGTAAGAGCAGGAAATGTAGTTTTTGCACTCGTAATGTCATTTCAATTTTTCACCGTACCATAGTACATTTTCCGATAATAAAATCAGTTGGAGTTGTTTCTGCACCTGGGAATTTGACTTCTTACTTCTTACATACCGCTTTTGCTTTTTCTTTTAGACGTTTTGAACAGGAGTGCTGCAACAGTGCAGGTGCGCGTCAAGTATGTTTCGCTACAGCTCGAGGTGCTGCTGAACGTGAACAGCACCAGGCGTCTCGTTTGGCGTCACGATGTTCTCTTGTATGTAAAGTCACTCGGTCAACATCTTTCATCTTCACGACCTCGGTCCAGTTTCATACATCATCGGTATTGCGGCTGGTCGAGAACGGTCTCGGGGGTGAGAACACCGCACAGATTACTTCTCGCTATCATCATCCTGTATCGGTTCTTTGCTTTGGCCTCTCGGTTTGCTTTGTCCACGTGCTTCTGTTGCCGTGCTACTGTTACGGACGAGTCTCGGCTAAAAACCATGCATTCTCATCTTCTACTATACCCGATCGACTGCCTCTTTCGCAGGAGCTAGCAGCGTGTAGATTGCGCCAACGCTTTCTCACTTTTCCGTGTACCAAGCAACAATCAATCTATCAACGAGCAACGTCGAGGACGAACCAACCTGTACAAGGCACTGCAAATTACAATTAGCATCAGGATCTTGATCCGAAACAGATAAAAGTCGCATCACGTAAAAAAATTGAACTTTGAGAAGAACCGAAAATGGAGTTCTTCAAGACGATGAACGTGCTCGGGGCGTCCCTGCTCCTCCACACGGTCGTGCTCGCCACCGTCGCCTTCCTCGCCGTCTACGATCCGTCTACGATCCCGTTCCTCACGAGTAGCACCGCCGTCGAGTTTCGCACCGTGATCTATCTGAACTGCGCGGGCCTGGCGTTTCTCGGCGCCGCGTTCGTGGCTCCCGGGAAGGCGCTCGGCGCCATCAACACGCTCGAGGCCAGGCAGAAGGACGCTCTGCTGACGGGCGGGCAGGGCGGGATGAGTCTGCGGCGCGTGTGCACTGCGTTCACGCTGCTCCACCTGTGCGTGGCGGTTTCCGCCGCCCGGCAGGGGAACTACGTGGTCGCGGGCGGTGCTTTTCTCGTCTTCGCCCTCTTCCTCGTCTCGGCGGTGAAGCTGCAGGCGATCCAGAACCTGGCGAAGGACTTCCTCTACCCGTCCGAGGCCGGTTTCGCGCTGCAGCGCCCGGTGCTGTTTCTGCTGTACTGCGTGGAGGTGGGGATGTACCTGTCGGAATCCGTCGTGTGTCTTTTCGTTCCGGAAAACCTCGCGGCCGCGCTGAACGTGTACGCAGACGCTGACGCCCAGACGGCCATGGGTTTTACGGCCGGCGCGGCCGGGGTCGTGGCGCTGCTGTTTCTTCCCTCCGCGGCGCAGAACTGGGGCCTGCAGACGTCCGTAGGCAAGACCGCCGAGAAGCACTTGCGGGTGTTGTCCTTCGCCGCCTTGTGCGGGCATTTCGTACCTATTTCGCACGTGATGCAGCATTCGACGTTTCCGGCGGTGGGCAGCAGCGCGTTTGCGCATTTTGCCATCCACTGCGCGGGGTCGCTGGGGATGCTGGCGCACCTGGTGGTCTACCCGAAGCCGGGAGCGGTGGGAGACTTCATGCGCGTCGTGTCGAAGTCCATGAAGACTGGCAAATCCGTGAACCGCGGACGCTCCAAGTCGCCGGCGATGAAAAAGGGGAAGTAAAAATATGTTTTTTACTACTGTTGTTGAGGGATTGGGATGGACGTGGTGAGACGTCGAGGAGTGTTTGCTATATCTATGCGAGTAGGGTGAAAATGGATCTTTACTCATCGTCAGGCATTGCGAATGTCGAATAACACCTACACCTGTGGTGCACGTGCAGAAAAGACGGTAATATGCGCTAATATGAAGTGCCGTATGATCATGATATTACTGGAGCAGTCGGTAATATGAGCTCGCCATCAACCATGATTCATAAATACGAAAATTATCAATCTTCCACACCCCGTGCCCGTGCGTGGTGGTGGTGCTCCACACCTTTTTGTGCACCCGTCGAACGGGTACGAATACGATGAAGATCTACAAATATTTTATGACTTTTTTGATAGGTAGGCCGAAGGTGATGGTAATGAGCAGTCATCCCACTCCGTTTTTGTGAAAAAATTTCATCGATTTTATTGCATTTGCAGTGCTACTTTTGCTCAGAGGTTTAGATTCAGATATGGAGCTGCAGCTCCGGTACAATACTATCATGATTCTTTAATGTACTTGTACACCGAAGATGATGAACACGAACTGGAACTCCGACGAACACGACGCGAGGACTACGATAAGCTGCAGAACTATCCGGCGAATTTGAGCAGTCCCGGACTGCACTGATAGCAACAACAATATTAGACATTCAACTTCAACATGATAACGATAAGTGACAGCTACGCTGAATATTGCTGTACGAACATACAATTACACTTTTTTCGCAAGGAGCAGTATGAATCTTCCCAGCTTCGCTTTCTCGCTTCGTCTTATCGCACCTACTCGGGCGAGCATCGCTGCCGCTCCCGCTGTGTTCCGTACCTTGTTGCACCCAGTTCAGACCTAGACGTGAAGATCAAATCAGCAGATCGTCGAGAGAAACTAGGCAACTGCTGCGGATGATCCTGCTTTCATAGGAAGGTCATGAAGTTTCGGCTCTCCCGATTTGTTCTACGATCCAATGCCAACGTTCAGTTTCTCTAGAATGATTTTTGTTCTCAGGCAGGCGCACGCGCAGGAGCTGCAGCAATCAAAATGCTCAGTCCCAACCGATCCCAATCCATCGCCTCATGTACTCACTTTCACTCGAACTCAAGCAGCAGGGCAGGGTTGATTGGTTGGGCGAGTAGTGAAAAAATTAATGGTACTTAACGAATACCTTGCAAACACGACGGTGCTGTTGATCTGTGTCTGCGCGGAACGAGACCACACTACTTACTCTGTGTAAGTACGATACTAAACAAGAAAGATCAAGGCTCCACCGTCGGCGGCGCGAGAAATTTCCGATTCACATGCAACTGCACCAGCGCTCTATCTCAGGTTTATGGAGTTAGCTTACTCTTTCTTTTAGAGCAGCACGACGAGATCGATCATGAACATGAGCGGACAAGCTGCATTCACGCCGCGCCGACGTTGTTTGCGATGGCTTGTTTCCGGCGTGCTCGTGGTCTCGGTGGCGGGTACCGCACGAGGAGCGGCGGTTGCAGTGCAGCCCCCGCCATTATTGCCTTTCCAAGATCGTGTTGCCCTTGCCGCCATGAGATCGAAAAGCCATCGGAAAGGTCGCCTGCCGTCCTCGGAAGAACCTTCTCCCAGCGCCAGCGAGACCCCGTCGAGCAGGACCCCGTCGGACTCTGGACTCGTTCCGCGATCCAGTAGTGGTTCATCCTCGGAGGTGGAAACGTCTTTTGCTTTTCCTGGTTCTTCTCCCGGTTCCGAGGAGGGGGCACCTGAGGAACCGCCGCCTCCACCTGTGCCTCCGATTGCTGTGGGACCCGTGCGGCGCGGCCGGAGGGAGGATCGACGCACTGTCGCAGTTGCCGATCTTGCGCTTGCGGCCGATGGAGATGGTTTGGCTGAACCTATCGTCCCCAAGGAGGTGCCCGTGTTGCCAGTCCCTAAGGAGGTGCCCGTGTTGCCACCCCCACCGCAACTACACGCTGGAGCAGCCCAGCCGCCGCAGGAATCCCCGGCTTCTCAAGAAGATGAAGCAGGAGCAGCGCCTCGAGCACTACGACCAGTGCCAGGAGCGCCAGAGCCGCCTGCAGCCGTTGTCGAAGGTAGCGGCGGGGCCGCGCCGTCTCATGCAGAAATGGCCGGCGCAACCCCTCACGACGCGCCAACGCAAGAGCAGGGAGCATCTTCATTCATATCCAAGCCGAGGGCTTACGACAGCTCAAGGCGCATGAAGCTGAGAGAAGCTGGAAAGCAAGAGGCTGCTTTGAAGGAAGCGTTGGCCCGAGAAGGTCTCCAGTACGCCGGCGGCGGCGCTCCGGGAGTTGGGATGGTTCCTCGCAGAGGCGGTTGCACCAGCAGCGGCTGTCAACGTGAAGATTGCAAGAACGACCACGGCAAGGTCGGGGATTCAATAGGCGCACAAGAAGGAGAAGCAGGAAAAGAAAGTGGGGGAACATCAGCAGCGGAGGCGGGGGAACAGCGCAAGGTGGAAGGCGGGGAGCGGGTGGAGCAGAAGGCGGCAGCGCCAGCATCGGAGGTTCCCGGGGAAGAAGATGCAAGGCAGTCGCCAGCACCGGTAGTTCGCAGGGGTGCCCCCGCGGAACGAGCCGCGGAAGTCGAACAGCCCGTCGTACCGGGCGCCGTACCCGGAGCGGCACAAGAAGCGGCTG
>RXOD01003979.1:0-33622 GCA_005223375.1 Amoebophrya sp. AT5.2 | reverse complement strand
CACGAAACGCCCAAAAGTTCGGACCCTCTTCGGCGCTAATTTTCCGCAGAGTGTTCAGCCGAGTGCTCGCGGCCACTTTTTGACCAAAGGCGAAGGCTTCGCCCGGTCTGTATCCGCTCAAGTGATCGCCTACCCCGGGCGTGCGGTGGATATGGATATGCGGTCTACGAGGAATTGCCCAAGTCAATTCGTTCCCGGCTAACGTATCCGCTAACGTATCCAACTTGCCAGAGTGCCGACTTTTGGCCACTTTTGGGGTCGGCGGGAGGCCGCGAGCAGCCGAGTGCTCAGCGTCAGCCGGATGCTCAGCCGGGTGGTCAGCCAGGTGCTCAGCTGCCCTCCAGGCAACGACTTGGGACCCATCTCCCATCCCTTCCCCGCGCCTGTATCTGGCCTCAAGTGGGCTCTTTCAGGCCCCCGCTCAAACCGCATCACATGCGATATCACATCACATGCGAAACCATATCACACCAAGTCGCATCATCGTAAGAACCTGCCGGGAACGCCTCCCGCAACGGCTTGCCCTGCTCGCGCTCGATCTGCGCTTTCTGGAGAGGCTCCCAGCCCGTGGCTACTTGCTCGCGGATCTCATTGTAGCACTTGCGGAACAGACCGCGCCAGCTCTTGCTGCTGGCTTTCCCGCCCCCGGTGGTGCCCGAGCCCATCGCGGTGCACCTGCCGGCCGCAGTCCCGGGCTGAGCCTGCCAGCTCCCTGCGAGGGTTTGGACCTCCTTTCTGCTTCTTTCTTTTTCGATGAGTTTGGCCTTTGATTGATTGCGATGAACGACGACGCGACAGCGACTACTTGGCTTTATTATCCCAATCCTAGCCAGCCTTACAATAAAGCTACGCGACCTCCTCTGCGAACACCGTTCAAGCGATAGCACTCGACGCGGGAGCGTCTCGCCCTGTTTCTTTTTTCGTTTTCATTCCATTCACCTGACAGTCTTGGTTTTGAAACGCCAAGCCGCAGCAACGTGCCCTAGCTGTAAACAGCTAGAGTGTCAGTGTACTCCATGTGACGCAGAGGCGGGGCACCCTCTGGCGCGCCACCTGCTGCTGATGTTAAGTCCTTTCCTCTCCGATCCTCTCGACGCTGCAGATCCTAAGGGGCTAAATCCTAACGCGATCGCGATCCTAATGAAGCCGCATGCTGTTCAGACCTTTGATGACTTTCATGTGAATCGTTTCCACAGTGAAACGAGTACGAGAGTGGTAGGATCGACAAGCCCAGGGGCTTACTGTGCAGACTGTCTGCGTTCTCCGCTAACATAGAGCGAGAGCTGAAGCCTCTTCAGCCGTGCGCCCTTTTAGACTTAAAGTCCGGCGCTTTCTTCATAGATGAAGGCGCTGGATCAAGCCCGGGCGAAGGCCGTAAACGACCTAAGCCCGTAAGCCTTGAGTCGGATCCTTCTTTAGATTTGGTTCTGAGTTATGGCTATAAAGACGCCGGCTCCGCGATCTTCCACCAGAGAACTGGTTTGGAGGAAAGCGGCAGAAAGCTTCTCGCTATTCATTGAGTCGTGCTCTACGATAGAGGCCTATAGACCGGAGAGGTCACCTCAGCGCACGTCTGAAGGTCGATCGTAAGGCCTTAGCCGAAGCAGAAAAAGTCTATTTGTAGATTGAGCGCAGACCTTCTACCTGCCCGGCAAAATGCCAGTCGACAGGTAGAACCACAACACCTCATCCCAACCCCGCCGGTATTTTAGCACCCAGCACCAGGCACAGCAAGTAGACGCCAACAACAGGCACAGCAGTAGGAGCAGTTGACTAGGCCACCTTGGGGCTGCTGCTGGAATTCGTGGAGCGGTTGTGCGTGAACGCATCACACGCTGCCACGTATCTTCCGCCGCCACAGCTCCCCGAGATCCGCGCGCTCGCATCGCCGAAGATCGGGGAGGTGGGTTTCTCCTGCGGCCAGTTGGTAGTCGTACCCTGTCCGAGCGTGGGCTCCGTGTGCACCGCACCCAAGTGGTCCACCAGCGCCATTTTTCCACCGTCGAGGACGCGCGGCATTAAGCCGCGCCAGACGTAGTTTCTGGGCTTGTGCTGGATGTCCCCGAGGGTGATGGACGGGCTGTCTTCGAGGGGGTGGAACGCCGGGAAGGACTGAGCGACGCAGACGCCCTACCTTGATGAAACCCAGCAGGTTCATCGCGGCTTTCATCAGGTCGGTCTTTTTGCGCAAGCCGGGGCGCGGAATCGTAGCCAGGGTTCCGAAATCCTTAGCCATGGCCTCGAAATCTTTCACCTGGCAGGGGAAGGGCGTAAGCGTCTCGATGTTACGCTGTTCAACTTCGCCCGTCCAGGCCGCCGAGAGCCACATCTGGAGGCTCGCGACCGACTGGGAACAGTTGAGCACCTCGGACTTCCGCAGCAAGCGCTTGGCGAAGATGGTGCTGCGTAGGTCAAAGGTCTTCAGGCGACGGGGGATGTTCATGGGGTCGCTGCCCATCACACTACCGCTCTCCGCGATGCACTTGAGGGAGTGCCTGACCTCCTTTCTGGTGTACATTTGGGCACCGCGGAGTGGTCGTGATCCACCTCGTACGCGAAGGAGTGCTTCTCGTGGGACAAGTCTTCGCTCGGCAGCAGACTGCTGCCGTCGCCGATCATCCGGGCCGGCCAATTTTCACCCTCGTCCTCGGAGTGCATTTTCTCGCACAGGGAGGAGCCGCTCTTGTCGAGTTCGGCAGGAGAGGGCACGGTCGACACGTTGACCGCGACGGACTTAGCCGAGTTCTGGAACGTGGATCCCTGTTCCGAAGAGATCGCCATCGACACGTCAGGGCCGGGATCTCCGTTGATGGGGGAGATGTCGTCCGGCACCTCGGCCGGAAGCGGGGTTTTGTACGCTTCGTCCTCAATCAGAGGGACAGCCGAGGAAGGAGTCGCGGGATCACCGGAGGCGAGCATACGGCGCTCCTCCGCGTAGGGGGGCTGGCCGTGGTCTGGGGGCACGCTCGCGAAGGTCTTGCCGCCATCGTTGGAGACGAGACGGCTTTGGTCAGCGTCCACCGCAGACAGCACCTTCGGCGTGGCCGGGGACCCGGTCTCCGGACCCTGCGACTTCTCCGCGTTCGAGTGGAATTGAGCTCCGCTGTGCCGAATGGTATGGCCTCTCTTCTTCAGAATGCCTTTGTGTCACAGTGCAGTCCCCGACCGGCTCAGAGCCAGACGGTGCCAAACGGTGCCCAGCAGCCCAAGAGCACGACTTTTTTCGGCCGCACCTGGCTCATGAGCTGGGAAAAGCTGGCCCATGAGCCAGGTCGAAGCTCTGCACTCGGTGCAAACTTTCCTTTCATGCTTTGTGATACATTAAGCAGACGCGCGAGAAGTAGGCTAGCAGCCACTACACGAAACAAAGAGAGAAGCTTTTTAAGCGTAAAAATTTAGCAGAAGTAGAAAGCCGCCACTGCCTAGGAGAATGGACTGGCAAAAGCCGACGAATCGGAAAAGACCAGCTTAGAGCCCGAAAGTGACTTCCTGCATGGATAGAGCGTCGATAGATTTGGTAACAGCTCCGCTAAGCATGCGCTTGAGGATAGCACGCCTCTGGGCGCGAGTCAAAATATCCGCAATATTACGCCGCGACGCCGTCCAAGTTTTGTAGAAGCGGGCACTTGGTCGCTGCGTATGAAGCTGGAAACTGTGCGCGATGCACCCAGTCCGGAGGTCTTTGCTGCTGTTTTTAAGCAGCGCGAAAGCCGAACCGGTGTTGTCGACGTGGAATATTGTGTAAGAGCGTTTAGCGAGCTCCTCAAACTCCACGCCGGCAACCGCAACTGCGCCGGCCTCTAATATACCAATACTGCACTTATCTACGGCCTTAGGGACTTCATTGGTCGGCTTCTCGAAGGCATATCGTTCCGATTCTGAAACCCAGCAGAAACCCCCAGCCATCATATTGCGACGGCGGAGGCCTCGCCGTTTTCTTTTTTGGAGAGTATCCCTCAGGCCGATATGGTCGCCGAGGGCGGCGTCAGTATAGATATGCAGGATCGGTAGTTCGGCAGCCGCAGCATCGAGCCAAAGTGGTCTCGAGTCGCGGGCCAAAGAAATCATCGCGCGCAGGTGGCCAGGTGATGCAGAAGGGATCTACGGAGGTCCTTCCTGCTTACTGCCCAATGAAAGTGGGTCTCCTGTGTCCAATTATCTAGATACTTAGCCATCGAGCAAGCGGCGCGCTCTAGTTGTAGACAATGCCTAAAGAGACCTTTGGGCTTTTCGTTGTCTTTGAGCGCCATGCGTCTAGAGAGAATAGATTTCTCGACTTTGTCAGCTAGCGCATACAGATCTTCGAACTTGTTGAACGGAATGTAGATTTTAAGCTTGGAGCCGCCATATAGTTCATAAGCTACACCAAGGACGACCAACACCCGCTGAGCCTCTGACTGGCACTCGCCTGTCTCTTCGCTCTGCACCCAGCAGGCCAGGGCGAGCCAAAGATCGACGAGCGCCAGATCGCCCTCTATGTTTTGTGGGCGGGAAGCAGTATGGGCATCGTCGATGTACTGAGAAGCTATGACTAAAAGTAGACGACTGAGAATCAAAGTCATACGCTCCGCGATAGCGCAGCAGTCGCGGACACTGCTGACGCTCCCGAACAGTTGCACGAAAGCAATACACAGCGACCACAGTTGCCCTGTGCGCCCGTCTCGATCGCGCTTACCAGATCGATTAGATGAAGCAGGCAAAGGAATCCGAGCGGCGTCCTTATATGGGTCTTTCGTAGGGACCTGGTAATAGAAGGCCTTCTGATTTCTTTTGCCACTTCTGCCGGGACGAAAAGCATATGGAGACTCATGCAAATCGTCACTATGCAATGGCGCTGCCGACCTAGTCGCAGCAAGTAGAGACTCCTCCTTATTAGTTTGAAGCTGGGCACTAAAAATTAGCTCGGCTTCGATGTCGGATTGGAGATCTTTGCGCTGCTGACTTAAGTGAGGGATCCATGGATGGTTGGACATACATTTTTGCACGATCGCCATTGTTGTATGGGAGCCCAGGAGCCTCGTTTTTTCGTATGTTATCACGCCACTATTTTGAGAACGGAAATCAATGCAGAGACGCATCCGCTTAGGCGTCCCTGTGCAAGCTGGGAAGCCGATTGACGCGCCGCAGGGCAGGTGAGATGTGGGCGGCACTCGCTGCCAGAGTCCTTCTGCAACCAGCGCACTCACTTTTTCACTCACCGCCAAGGCCTCTTCTTCGGTACGCCAGTGCCTCCGCCGAGGGGGGCCGGTAGATGAAGAAGACCTGCAGAGCTCTCATTGTTTTTCGATGACTTGGCTACTGACCTCGTCCGTAGAGAGGGGACGCCAGAAGCCACAAGGCTCCCGCTTTTCGTCTTGTGCAACTCCTACAGCAAGCTTTGGGACTATGGACATAGTCTCGCGATGCCTGTTGGTGAGTTCTGGAGAAGAAAACGAGGAGAGCTCTAGACATCGTTCGAGGAAAGCAGTAGCCTTCTGAAGTAGAACGCTACGAGTATGCGAAGCCATAGAAAAACGCATAGATGAATCTTTCTCGAGGCTATGCCGATGTAGTGCGCGAGCTTTCGTTCTGTTTTTGTAAGTAATCGCGTCTGCGGATGCTGATTGGACGTAGTTAGTAGCTGCGTCAATGTGTTCCGGAAGTAGAGTGCTACCCAACCTACGGCCGCGATCGAGAGTGAGCTGCTTACCTAGAAATGAAGCCTCTGACGAGACTGACGATCTAGGGGGGGAGCTATTCATCGTGGGCGAAGCCTGGAGAGGAGTAGCGAAACGCAGTCGAAGTGTAGCCATGTAGTCCGACGCATTCACATCGACAACTGCGGCAAAGTAGACGAAAAACGTTCATGCGAAGTCATCCACGCCGACGGTTCTTCGCGAGCGAAACTAATACCGACGACAAATCACGCCAACCATCCCGAGCTGTCTGCTTAGCCCCACCACGCCCATCCAGAGCGGCGGGGGGAGCGAACGCGGATCGAGCTGCCGGAAGACGCGGAGTTTCCGAGTTGTCCGCGCGCTTCTTCGATGCGGTCTTCCAAACGCTGGCAACAAGTGGGTTTGTCTATCCAATGTCATAGAGTTAGAGTGTTCGACTAGATAGGGACACTTCTTGAAATGGGTAGGAGGTCCCAAATTGCTGAAAGCCGTTTCTTAGATCAAAAGCAAGAAGTGGGTGGCCACCTATCCCTAAGTAAATCGGACTCCGCCGAAAAGTAGACGCTGCCGACCTGAGCGCCGTTAGCGACCTGAGTGATGCGCTGCGCGGTAGCCTGAGACTTGTTGAGCTGACGACTAACGAATGCCCACTCAGTCAGGGAACCGCCACGCGAAAGGCCGCCCCTACTCTCGTCATCGCGTTCCTTGTTCAGGTGCGGGACACGGAGAAGCTTCCTGCCTTTCTTAGACTTCTTCGTCTTCGGGCCTTTAGGAGGATCCGGCGTCTCATCAGCGTCAGCATTATTGCCAGGGCGTTTCTTCAGCTTTACCTGGCGCGCGGAGTTCTCCACATTTTGCATGCGAGCTTCCATGTCGGCGGTCCGCTTCTTGAACACTTTGCCCGAGGCCATCGCGCCCTTCATGAACGCGAGGAGCTGGGGCTGCAGGCCGACGCTGAGGATGTTGGTCCAGTGACGCTGACGGAAAGCGTCGGCAGGATTGGCCGGCACCGCAGGCATCGCCCCATCCTCGGGGACCGATTTCAGGGCCTCGCAAAACGTGTCGCACAACAAGTCCCGGGACAGGCGAGCACGATCCCCATCGCCCGACTCCCCAGCGTCTTCGATCAGGTGGCCGAACAGCTTGCCCTGCAACTGCACCGCCGTCGCCAGCGGCAGCAGCTCCAGGCAGCGGAAACTGGCGATGAGGGAGAACGGGGCGACGTCCAACGCCTTGGGGATGTTGGTCTTGTTCGACAGGTTCGCGAGCAGGTCCTTCAGCTGGCCCATGTCGTAGTAGCGGCGGATGTGCAAAACCTGGCGACCGGTAGCCTTGCGGCGGAGGCCGGTCTGGCGTTGAGCGAACTGGACGAGCTGGGCGTCCGTAGGTTGCGCCAGCCCCTCGCTTTCGGCCGCCACGCGAAACTGACGGACGAAATGTTCGTCCTGCGCCGCGGGATCAGCCATTTTCGAGAGTGTTAGTTCGCGAGAAAAAGAGAACTTGCGAAAAGTCGACTCTTCGGGAAGTCTCTACTTGCGTGCCTCTTCGTGTTAACGAAACTCATAGGAGCAGCGCTTCCGTTGTTCGTTTTGGAGGAGTAGCAGAGCTCGATCAGTATTCGATAGAACTAGAACTGCAACGCCGTGACTGATAGAAGAGGACGGAGAAAATGAGTTGACTTTTCGAGAGTTATCTGGATCGGTCGTTCTGCTATTTGGGGCGGGATTCAGCAATTGCAGGCCTGAACAAGAGAACAGAAAATTTTTCGGCTGAGGTCGAGGCTCCCTCTTGTGAAGGTGGTCACCGAAAAAACGAAAACCGACGGCGGTAGCAGAAAAAATACCGAGTGCGGAGATGAAACGAAAGTCAGTCGCTCTTGCGAAAAGTGCGCGACTCTTTTAACGGCCATTCGATTGCGTATGAATCTGGAGTGACTGCAGCCCGGGCGCGCGCGATACCGATGGACAGTCTCATCGCTTAGCCACCCTCCGAAGCGGCACAGCTTCTCGACACTCAGACCACCGCCGCACGCAGACTGAGCTCCTCCTCGGCGCGTCGAGTGCGAGTTATACATCCTGCGACGGCCGATCTTCTTATTCTCGATTCCCACCAAGTCGAGCATCTTCCTTATCATGCGGCTAGTCTGCTGGGTGGTGATCTTCGGCGTCAAAGCGTAGGTCGTGTCGCGGATGCAACAGACCGGGCAAATCTGCGCCCGGGCTCCCTCCACCTGGGGCGCGTAGTCGCAGCAGCCGCAGAAGTCCACTTGTCGCGGCCTATTCCCGTACTGCTGCCTCTTCCCGACGGAGTGGGTGCGCCGAACCTCTTGACCGTTGGGGTGCGTTTGACGGGCGACAGTCGTGAAACTTTCTGTCCGCATAACTCCGAGCCACGCACTAATCACCAGCCGCAGCATCAGCTCGTAAGTCATGTCCAGCGTGCCCACCGCCGTAGGGCAGCTCCCTAGGGAGATTTTTCCGCGTTCTGCGTTAGCGGAGACCAGCTGCCAGATGTGCGAGAAGCGAAAACCTTCTTCGCCGTGAGGCTGCGGCGCGATCGACATGAGCGCACGGAAGGCCGATGAGTAAACGCCCTTGATCTCCATCGACCAGGGCGCCACCGCTGAGCTGAAACCTTTGAGGTAGCTCAAGCATTGGGGGCGAGAACCTCTGAAGTCCTTGCAAATTGCGAAGGCGTAGCTGATGAGGTTCAGGCTGTAGCAGGAAAAGCGGTCGGGCAGCGGGCAGAGGTCGTTGTCCAGCAGGAGCTCGCAGTAGCGCTCTCATGTCGCCGCATAGGCTTTGTAGGAAGCCTCGTTCCAGCTAATTCGCCGGATGTCAGGGATCCTAGCCCCTTGCGTCGACGTGTAGATCGCTGCCGAGAGCCTGGTAGCCGGATCGGACTTGAGCCGCGCGTGGTCGTCCTCCTTCGGGGGGTTGGGCTCTACTGCCTTCCTAATCCTAGTCCTCACTTCGTCCCAAGAGGAGGCCTCTTTCTGTTCCCTGCGCGCCGAGGCGCTAAAAACTTGCGGCTGGAGATGCTGAGCCTGTTTCTCTAGGATGGTGGACATACTCACCTCCCTAGTGACAGCGAGCTCCTGCTCGCTCAACAGAGGCGGCGCGCCGTCATCCTCGTCCGAGAGAGCCTCGGCCTCACTGTCGATGTCTTCGGCGTCCGCCTTTTCTTGCCCCTGTTTCTTATGCTTCTTAGCAGCCCGCGCCTCGAGAGCTTCGATCGAGGCGGGCTTGATGTACTCGGCTGGAGCGGAGGCAGACGCAAACGAAGAAACAGAACCAAAACCCGTCTTGTCCGGAATTAGGTCCTTCGATCGATCGAAAGACCGTTGTCCGGCCGGACGCTTCTTAGCGGCAGGAACGATGGCCAAGCCCGAAGCCGCCGAGGGCGGGTGGGCGGATGCCTCCTCCTGATTCGTAGTGGTGCGCGGAGATGTTATGGGCGGAGCAGGAGGAGCCGCGGCGTCGAACATGGCTTGAAATGCAAACGGGTTCCCAAACATTTTCCAGGGTGGGCGGGTGGGAGAAAAGTTGGCTAGTTCCTCCCGCTTAGGTTCCGTGACCCACTATGAAAGTTTATCTACGAACCGGCGCAACTGCATTACTATCCCAATCCTAGCCAGCCTTACAGTAAAGCTATGCGGCCTCCTCTGCGAACACCGTTCAAGCGATAGCACTCGACGCGGGAGCGTCTCGCCCTGTTTCTTTTTTCATTTTCATTCCATTCGCCTGAAAGTCTTGGCGTTGAAACGCCAAGCCGCAGCAACGTGCCCTAGCTGTAAACAGCTAGAGCGAGAGCTGAGGCCTCTTCAGCCGTGCGCTCTTTTAAACTTAAAATCCGGCGTTTTCTTCATAGATGAAAGCGCTGGATCAAGCCCGAGCGAAGGCCGTAAACGACCTAAGCCCGTAGGCCTTGAGTCAGATCCTTCTTTGGATTTGGTTCTGAGTTATGGCTATAAAGACGCCGGCCCCGCTCATTTAGGGTAAGCGGTCAGCGTTGCAGATCGTGCCTCGCTGCAAATCTAATGCGTTATAGAATTGCTCAGATTCTTCTTCTTGGACACTGTGCTCCATTTTGAAATTTGAAGCGAGGAACGAGACTGATTGCCAGGCGATCAGAGATTAACTCAGGGAATTGATCTGAGCATCTGAATAGAGTTAGAGTATGTGCTAGGATGGGTACCGAGGGGCACAAACTCTCGGTTTACCGTAGCGGGAGAAAAATTAATTTGTTAATTCCTCCCGCTTCGGTTCCGTGACCCACTATGAAAGTTTATCTACGAACCGGCGTAGCTGCATTATAAAAAACGGCTCGGAATCTCGTTCAAAAATTTTGAAATTTGGCGGCTGAGCACCCGGCTGCTCGTGCCTTGGATTTTGGGTTAGTTACGAGTACGAGCACGCATTTCCTCCGTGTAGAAGCCACTACGTTCATACTCTGTAGGGGGGCCCAGTTGCGCTGGTTCATAAGGCTAAGAAAATGCTTAAGCACAGCCGAAGGGGTCACCTTTGTCAATATTTTCACTGACGACCTAGCTCTCCTGTGTTAATATTTATTCTGACCCCGTTTGGTGCTCATATTTTCACTCGTATTCTCTCTCAGGTGGGTATGTGCAGACTTTGTTGCCTTCGGTCGAGCGAGCTAACCGTATTAAGTCTGATAGATGAATTGCAAGATGTAAACAAGATGACAAACAGTTGAGGGCGAGTTGCGACCTGGTTTAGGTGCAAAATGACGCTTGGTTTGCGGGTACCTGTGGTGTTCGAGTTGCGATTAGATGTGAGCTCACGGATCTATCATTTATGTGCGTGAATTTGCGGCGCGCACCCCCGCCCAAGATCTCGAAAAGCATTTAGATCATAAGCACGTTCCCCGCCAAGGTATTCGCGAGCGACTCAAGCCCAAACGCAACGACATCAAAGAGGGCGGGCGGTCCTTGGATGCCAAGGCCCATACGCCGCAAGGATCTCCAGCGATTCTGACAAATTCCGTGTGCTTTTGGTATGAAGTAAAAAACTCGGGCTCGACAATACAAGAGACCATGCGCATAGGCAATGCGATTACGTCGAAAAGTGCTTCGATCCAGAGAAAAGTCGCCAAGACTTCAACTTAAGTCCAAAAGTTGAAGAAATGTCTCCCCATTTATTTATTCAAACGCGCGGAGACGACGCGCACGAGGTCGATCCATCATTTCGCCATTCATCACAGAGTCCCAGACTCCTGGTTGCGCTGATCAACAGTCTTCGGTGGTCGAGCAAGGAAGCTATTTGATATCACAGATCCGCTTCGGCTGCACCAGCGCGCAGCCAGCGGAACGTTGAAAAAGCTGCGAAAGCGTCAACTTTTCGCTTTAAGTTAATGGTTTGCGCAAGTTCTTCGCTGGCTGTCCATTCCTGAAGAGTCGAGCAACTATAAGTATGGCAGTCAAGGAGCGCCGGCGTGCTACTTCAATCAAGAGAAAAGCCGCCAAAGCTTCAACTTAAAGTCAAAAGTTAAGGAAATGGCTTTCCGCGATACTCACCCGCGCCCACCATCGTCGGCTACAACTTCTACGCCGGCACGCATTACGATCAAGCGAGAAAACTCGCCAAAACTTGAACTTAAAGCAAAAAGTTGAAAAAATGAGCTTACTTATCCAGACGCGATTCCGAATGATATCGACGCGCACTCATCCGCGCCCATCCTCGTCTTCTACAACTACACCGGAAAGCATTACAACCAAGAGAAAAAAGTCGCCAAAAATCCAACTTAAAGGTAAAAGTTGAAGAAGTGCCTTCATGTTTGGCAAGAATCAGAACTACTATCGGCTCGCTGTGGTCCATCTAGCGGCCATGTACATCGCACGCAAGGCCCTGGAGCAGCAGACACGAAAGAAGAAACGAAGTCGCTCGACCCCCTATCGTTTGATTGGAGGAAGGACAGCCGGAAGGTCTCTAAGCACGGCCACCGAAAAGTTCAAAATACTGCCAAAGCGCCACTTTCTCGCTTTAAGTTGATCGATCGAGCATTATTGTCGGGTTTGCGCAACGGATTCGCGAGCCCCGCTCCCTGTCGCATATTATTTTTGTCCAAGACGAACCAAGTCAATCAAAGTCCTAAGCTTCTGCGGCCTGGTATATCTATGCCCACGCGGCGGAACGTAATAAATAAGGAAGGCGGACGGGGGCGATCAGAGGTTCCGCTGCAAGGCTCTTCTTCAACCCTGCCAGGAGGGGGCGGCAGGCGGCTGCCGCAGGAGGCGCACCTCCCAGCAGTCTCCGCACGCACGGAGTCCGTCAGCTGACGGCTAACTGGTTTGCTGGCTCATCCTTGCCCCCGCTTCCTGTTTACCCTAGAGGATGCGGGTGCGGTCGGGGTCTTGGAATAAGACTGCGAAATATAAGTTGCGGGAACAAAACCGCAATCATCGACTCATGAACATGATCGACGATGAGTCGATCATTGATCATAAATCGATGCTTCGGTTTTGTCAGTCATCGATCCGTGATCTGCAGAAAACTGCACTCGCCCGCGGAAGCGGAGCTGCGTCGTGGAAAGAAAACCGCCCTAATATCCGAAGTGTGATGCGCATGTGTCCGCCGGCGGTGCTTGTGCTGCTACCGCTAAGCACGTTCTGTAGTTGACTTTAGGATCAGCGGCTGCGCTTGCTTTTGGTTTCCGTTTCCGTCGTGGTTCCAGTTCGGCGACGAATGAATTTGCTTGAGGACTAAACTACTGTCCATTGGCAGGAGCAGTCATTGTTTCTGATCATGTCGCCCTCGATTTTAGCCCCACGCGACGCGTTCCAGTCACGACGACCCCTGCCCTGTAGTCACGATTGACGGCATTTATCACGATCTTGGTCTTCCTGCCCACGTAAGTACACGCTCCCAGCAACCGCCACAAGAGCAATGACGGACCAACGACCACCACGCGCACGCCATACCGATCCTTGGTTGATACCGACTTCAGAAGCCCGCAGAGCCTTTCGAAGATGGGCACAAGATATGACGCGAACAAACCGCAAGGTGAGAGAACGAGATGCGCAAGGCCACAGCTATACTGTCGGCCTGTGCAAGTCCTCCTTATTCTTTTTGATTGGAGACGAGGCAGACAAAATTGTATGTTGCCGTACACGTCGGTTTTCGGTGCTTCCGCAAAATATAGTTCTCAACCATAGTAGTGAAAGTCGCAGTCTTTATTCGTCCGAGAACCTATCCGAAATTTCTGTGACGCGCTCTCCGCGCTCGTTCTGGATTCTGTGGCGCTGCGCTTGTTGTGCTTCCGATTAGTGGGGGCTACCTAAATTCGGGAACAAGTGCCAGAAGTTTGTTGTTTCATATCCAGTGCGGTGAGATTGGCTGATACTGCTCTCCTTCCCTTGATCAGAGGACTTACTTGTTGAAGCCGCTATCACAGTGCTCGACAGGTGGTTTCGAAATTGATGCAAAATTTATTTTCGCTTCTGCTACTCTCCTGAAAACGGGGCACGCTGCTCGATCCATGATCTGCCAGTTCCATCGCGCGTAGCATGCCGAACAGGCAGAAGCAAAAAATCTAAATCCTCAATGACGATTCTCCTGTGGGTAAATGAATGCACTTCGTTATTGCCTCTGCTTGTGTGTGGTCTCTCTGTGGTTGTACAACAAAGCATTTTACACGTCCGGCGAAAAGTGAGACAGCCGAGTCGTAGTTTTTCCCTATGTGAAGCTATCGTGGCGGAATATGGACTAAGCAGAGCAGACAATCGGGGGTGATCGCGTCATAAAGATCTAGTGATGCGTGCCCGTACCGATAGTTTATCTGACTGCCGACGTCGTTGCTAGTGCTTGGCTCACGCGTCTACCGAGTAGTTGCTTTTCCCACATGAGTTTACAAATCGCGCCGAAGCAAGAACTAGAAGTAAAACCATACTGGGATAATAAAGTAGTGCAGTCAGCGTGTATAGACATCATACTGGCGCCAGCAAATAATTAGAAAAATGAAAGCAGACGGCGCTTCCAATGGGTTACTTTTGAAGGCAGGCACAAATACCTTGGTCCGACGCCATTCTGTCGCGCAGAGTAGGACGACCCCGCGCACCGAAGGCTCGTATCCAGAGACGAGGTGCCCGACAGCCACGCCAGTATTCCAGGAAGACAAAGCTGCGCGACTATATCGCGTTCGCTACCCATGGAAGGCGCATCCGCTTCAGTTCGAAAGAGCTATCTTCAGCAAAGACGATGTTATTTTCCGGTAAATCACCATAGCGACGGAGTTGCGGTCGGGCGATAGATCACTGATTCTGTGCAGGAGAATAACAGAACATCACTGCTAGTTACATCACTACTGAGATGCTGTCGCTGCCTCTATAGCACGGGGACTGGAATTAACTTCCTATCCAGTGGTAGCGACTGCTCCTCATCAACGCTGTCGCGTCCGACTTACTAAGTCGGAAAACATGGTCCAGTGACGAGCAGACACACCAACGCCGTACGTCTGGTTTGCGGCCAACATCGTACTTGATTATATCACTATTCTAAATTTCTAAATCTGGGAAAAAGTTTTGTTTCCTATTCTGCAGACAACAGTCACCGATTACTTCCTTCAGGGAGGTTGTAGTATCGTGATAGTGAGTCTACTTCTCCGATATCCTGGTAAGTACCTAAGACTGAACGACTCATCATTCCCTTGTTCGTATGCAGTTTCGCCACGATAGCTTCAAAATATGAATATTGGTGTTGCCATCACATCAAAGTAAACTTCCCTTCCTATACGCACGCACTATTCGTCCTTATCGACATCCTACACGCAAACATACGTCTATACCGCTCCAACTATACGCACGCATCCATTCGTTCTTACAGCTCGTCCATATCGACGTCCGTCTGGTCGACCTCCTTGTTCTTCGCCGACGTTTTTTGGCGCTTCATCGCGGGCAGGCCACCGTCCATATCGTCGTCCTCGAGCTTGTTGTCGCCGTTCTTCGGCGGTCTTCCTCGCTTCTTCATCGGGGGCGGGCCACCGTCCATACCGACGTCCTCGACCTTGGTGTCGGCGTTGTTCACCGATTTTCCGCGCTTCACCTGCTGTTTTTTTCCGCCCGCCTTCTCGTCCACCTTCTTTTCCACCTTGACATCCTTCTCCGGCGTGGGACTCTTCACGCCGTCCAGGAACTCGCCAGCCTCGACGAAGTCCGCCTCCTTCCCGTTCACCTCCTTCTTCCCAGCGGTGGCTTCGTCCTTTTTGTCACCATCTTGTTTCCCCCCGTCCTCGGCGCCGTCGACCCCCTGGATGATATCCTGCAGCGGCAGAGCTTCTTGTGCTGCTTTCTTCGTCGAAGACTTGACGCGGCGCGGGGCCTTTTTCATCTTGGTCGCCGGATTGTCTTTCGCGAAGTCTTTCTCCAGGTTGAGCATCTCCTTGACATCATCATCCAGGTCCTCCCCCGCGTCCGGGTCGCCATTCTCCTTTTTCTTCACCTCCTTCGCGACAGTATGGGTCGTCGGGGCCACCATCCTGCCGTAGCGGTTGTTGGTGAACCACGCATTCCATGCGTGGCAGATGGTCGGCATCTCCCGCGTGAAGTAGGCATCAAACTGCCCAAACCTCTCGACGTACTTGCGCACACGTGCCGCGGGCTCACCTATATTGTCGTCGATGAAATTAGCAGGTGGCAAGAAAAGCACGCAAACCAAACTACGGTAGACAGCTAGCCTCGAATCAGATCTGACCTCGAGCTCGTCCCTTATATTGCTTCTGAACTCTGACGGATTCTAATTTGAGAAAGAATCGACGACCCCGAACGAGCACTTCATTTGAACTGTGCGTAGCTGCCACGAGTACTGGAAGATGTGGCTTCTACCTAGCACAAGAGAATCCAGACGAGGCACTAGCACCACGAAAAAAACTAAACATACCCCTGGCCAGCATTTTCTCGGCCCAAGCTGTCACGGGCTTGAAAAACTTCTTCGAGAGGAACGCGCGAAACCCCTTGCAGAAAGTCTCGTACAGGTCGTACTTGCAATCCGTCTCCAAGGTCTTGCCCTGCAGCCCCAGAAGATGGGCGCGCACCTCCGCCTGAATCTTCACCAACTTGTCGTGGCAGCCCACGAGGGCCTGCATGTCGAGGGGGAGTTTCAGGTTAGACGTGCACTCGTCCTTCAGGGTCGAGACCGCATCCACGAAGAGCTGGTATGGGGAAATCGAGTATACACATAAGAAAGTGGAAGCAAGCAGGAAGCTCAGTGCGAGTCTCCCACCCTGCCGGCCGTTGCGCCGAATCTCCACCACAAGTCAATGGGTGGCTGTGCACGGTTTCGCTACAGCTGAATCGCAGCATGTTCATGTATTTGCAGCATTACATGATAGTGCGAGTACGTCCGTATCGAACAATGGGTCATCCGAATTGCACTTGTGCTTTTGGTGGACTGGAGAAGCGAACCTACACTCACGGCGGCAAAGAACTATCTTACTCTGCCTGCACTCGTCGGAGTGACTCCTGTGGTGGTCTATGCGGCCAGCAGATAGTACCGGAAGCAAACCAGAACAGCGCGAAGATCACATACCTGCAGTTCCGTGTCATATGTCGCGTTCAAAGCGTTCGGGTCCTCGCCATTGATTTCGCACTCTTTGAGGTACTTACGGGCGAACCAATCCTTTCCCCGCGCGTAGTGGAAGGCCTCCTGCTCGTCGTCCGTGTTAAATTTCGCGAAATACGTGTTCAGGGTGTTGTAGCCGTTTTCCCGGACCTTCTCGATGCCGCCGCAAAGTTGGGCTGCTTCGTCGTCGCCACTCCACGTGCGCGCCGCGAAAAACGTAGGGAGGAACGCAGACTGAAACTTCGGGTCCAAGAAGGTTCCGGAGGCCTTCAGCAGTTCGGTCTTGACGCCGAGCCCGTCCGGCAGCTTCGCGATAAACGCCCACCGCTTCGGCCCGCAGTATTGCTGATTTCGTTGAAAATGAAAATCGACCGGGAAAATAAAAATGAAAGTGAAAAAATTTAGAAAAATCAGGGCTGTACCAAGTCAGACATTGTCTTGCCCGGGAACATCTGGCGCAAAGTCTCGCGCTTTACTGCGAGACTGTTGTGCAGGCTGACCAGCCGCGCGAGCTCGTCCACGCTTTTTCTCCAGTCCCCGCCCGTGTCCATATCCGCCGCCGTCCCCTCCACCGCATTCTCCGAATCCGAATCGATGTCGAGCATGTCCCCCGAGAGGGACATTTCGTACTCTCCATCGATATCGCTCCACATATCGAGCTCCCCGTCGGAGCCCGACATCGGGTCAAAGAAAAACTCGTTCAACTCCGTCTCCTCCTCCGCCGACAGCCCTTTGCTGGGCTTGCTCTTGCGCTGGCCTCCTGTAGAAGCGGTCTGTTTCTGTGTGGAAGCGCGTGGAGGCGAGACTCGCTCCTGCTCTTCGTTTCGATGCGAAGACGAGGCATTGCCGCGGCGGCGCGGGATGTCGTCGAAACTGTTGTCGTGGTCAGAGGCGCTCGGAGTCGGAGGCGCCCTAGACGAAGCGGCGCGCGTCTGGTTTCGAGTGATTGACCGGTCGACTGCAGAGGTACGTCGCTGCCCGTAAGAGTCCTGCAGCGAGTCAGACCTTCGCGCGGATGTTTTCGCGAGGCGGTCGGGGGAGTGAAGGGGGCGAAAGTCCGGGCGTCCGGCCTGGAAGTTGGACTTGGAAACACCGTCCGACTTGAAGAGTTGGTCCCACTCGTCCGCATCCGCGAATCCGCGGTGTTCCAGGTCGGGATGCCATCCGGCCCTCCTAGCTCGCAGATAGGACGTTGGGTTCGAAGAGAAGGATCGTCCGTCTCGGCCTGCATTTCGCGCCGCTGCCGACTCGCGGCGACTCGCGTCCTGCCGGGGGAGCAAGAGCTCGTCTCGTTCGTCCATCTCATGATCGATGACGGCATGGGGGTGTCCGCGCGACCCGAGTACGTGTCTTCCGAGTATATATGAGTAGTTGCCGTTGTCGTTGCCTGCGTAGGCCAAGGAGGACGATCCCCTGCCATCTGGAAGTGCGTTTCGCCCGAACTTCCTCTCGGGCGTTCCGCGGCGGCGGCTGGGCGGCGGGGACAAGTACGATTCGGCCGGCAGGCCGGTTACGGGGTCGAGGTCCTCCTCGAAATCAGCGGCGGCACGGACGGCGGACGATCGGCCGGCCGTACGATGCTGGGACATGGAGCTCGCGGATCTCCTTGACTTCCCTGCGTATTCTGGACTCAGGCTGCGGAAGATGCCCTCCTGCATGCGAATCTCGTCTGCGGCCATCATGTCGTCGTCGGAGGTGTCGGCACGCGGGGAAAAGTCGAGCGACCTTCCCCGACCCAGTTGTGGAGGGGGGCTCACTTCCGGAAGCAAATACTCGTGCACCTCCGTGCGAATGGGCGTCGGAGCAAGCGAGGCCATCTTTTTAGATTTTGTAGTCTCGGTCGACTTGGACCTGCTTGGCGACAGACGCGAAGCTGACGCTCCGGGGGCAGCTGTCGAGCCGCTTATCGAGCCACGAGTCGAGAGCAGCTGCGACACGAAATTCTTCTTGTTCCTCCGCGCGGCCGCAAACTCCGCGTCGATCTGTGGTAAGCGAGAGAAATAGAGGTCTTTGGAAAAAGTGATAGATTGAGATTCATTGTAGCTACGAGTACGAGCAGCTCCAGCCGTGATAGAATATCTAAATAAAGCTACAAGATGCGCGACCAGCCAACATCTCCACGAGAAACGCATGTTCGTATACCTCTTTCTCAACTTCCGTTCTTTCATCATCGACTTCCGCGACACCAGCCTCTTTCTCGACTTCCGGGACCGGGAAATTGGGCGGAACGGCGGACGAGAGTAGCTCTGCGGTGCCCGTACCCGTCGAGTCCTCCTTCTTCTTCTCCGGCGAACGACGGACGACAGTAGCTTTCTGCATCTTTGCCGCTGCAGGCGCGGGGGCTTTTGCTTTTGGGGACGCCTCCTTCTTTTTCCGCGCCGGCTCTTTTTTCGCCACAGCACTCTTCATCGCCGGTTTCTTTGCTGCGGCGCTCTTCATCGGGGGCGACTTGGACGCCTTCATCTTCGGCGCCATTTCGTGTGTGCCCTCAACCCACTTTACCAAATCAAAGCCGAAGGGGACTTTCTTGCCTCCTGTAAAGGCTTCGTCGCCGATGTAGCCAAACTCCTGCAGGTACTCGAAGATGCAGTCTTCATCGCTGACGTCCGACGGCTCGCTCGAAGAATCGGACGTCCACTGGTTTTCGGCGTCCTCGTCCGCCGTGCCCCGTCTGTCGGTATCGAAGTCGGACGAGTCGAGGAAAATGTACTTGTACTCGCTGTCCAAGTCGGACAGAGAGACCGCGTACTCCGAGTCGTTGCAGGGAAGGTCGCCCTTCTTGTACTTGTACCACGGCGCGGTGGGGGGGGAATTCTCGAGGTGTGCAAACGGGTTTTGGCCTGCAGTGGGCTGCGACCCTGTCCACCACCCGACTGGAGGAAGTGTAGGCGGCAGTGGAGGCGGGGTGCTGTCGGAGTCGCTGTCGGAGTCGCTGTTCTCGTCGCCGGAGTCGCTGTCGGACGCGGCGCCCGCTTCGTGACGACCCTCGGTAAGGATCGTCTGCTCTTGCGCGTCCATCTGGGCGTCCGCCCAGGCCGCGAACTCAACCGCGATCGGACAGTCCTGGGTGAGATGAAACAAGTTCAAAGCAGGAATGCCCCCAGCATTTTCGCAGTTCTCGTCCTCCTCCGACGACGACGCATCGCCGCATTCAGCCCGGTGGTTGCCCTCGGACTGCATACCGCCCGCGACCCCCTCCTGCTGACCGGCGCTGGCGCCTCTCCCAAAAGGATTCTCATCATCCACGTTGCCGTCGTCTGAGCCTTTGTAGGAGGAGAACTCCTCGAGGCAGGGTTCGTAGCTGGGACCGTTGAATGGGCAGGTCAGCTCCTTCAGGACGCCGCAGCGGAGCAGCATCAAACGCACTCGGTCTTGCAGCGTCTTGTAGTTGAGGTGCCGCCGCAGGATGGGCATGAGGGACTCGTAAAAGCGCGAACGCGCATCGAAGAGGAGGTCAGCGCTGGCGGTGCTCCTGCCCTTCGACCGCGCCAAATTCTTGAGGTCGGCCAGCTCCTGGCGGCTTTGTTTAATGTCGCCCTTCTTCCTCCGGATGAGCGCGACGACTTTCGAGGGTCCCTCACTTTTCACGGCGTCCCTGATGTCCGCGAACTCAGTCCTGCACGTATCGAACGAAAAGCTCTGATCGTAGGACGTCAAGAACTCCTGGATATCCCCCCCCGCATTCTTATGCGCGACGACAGCGAGTAGTGCCCAGACCACGCGGCTCACGGGAGCCTTGGTCTGTAATTGAAGGTTGAGCTGCAATAAAGAAACGCGATCTACTCACTTCCTCGCATTGCCCACGACAATAGCAGACATTTCTAAATTCCAGAGCAAGGAATGAAGAAGACGTAGACGACGCTCCGAGTCATATGTTTCCCGGCTGCAGATGAGTAGACACAGATGGTAAGAAGTCTACATCGAAAAGCAGGCACTGGTAGATGAAGAGAAAAATGCGAGCAACAGCGAATAGTTTTAATGATCAAGTCTTACGCTGCGGCCGTATTTGTCCGTGTGTCGCTTCAACTTCGTGAGGCAGTTGATGGCCGCGTTCGCTGTGGTCGATGATTCCTGAATCTTCGAGAGGAGCTTGAGCACGCGGCCCCTGTATGCCTTGGCCGCCAGCTTGCGCTTCGCGGCGTGTTCGCAGAACTTCACGAAGAGAGACATCTCGCCGTCCAGGCGGCGTTCTTTCTGCGATTCTTGATGATCCTTCGTGATTCCCTCGTCCTCCATCATATCTGAGAGAAATTTTTTTTCCGACCACATTAGTGACGCCGCAGCGCGACCCTTATGGGTTGTTCCTGATACTGCGCTGCGCCTTTATCCGCAGACCGAGCGCCTGGATATTTGTCCGCTGCGCTTCATTCTTCAATCAACCACGATCCCACGAGCACGACTGTAGGTGGCCTTGGCTGATTTGCGTCAAATTGCTACGCACAAGGGGCTGTAGTTAGGACAGGACACATACATAGGTGTGAAGCTTTAGACTCCTCGAGAAATACAAATCTAAAAAAGTAAGTAACAATAAAATATATAAGTATCAAAAAGAGTGCTGCTGACTTGGGTGCGCAGCTGGGTATACAGATTGAGCGACCGCAGGGTTCCTTTCGCGCGGTGCGCGTTCTTTTGCGTGGTAAATGTCGACTTCGCGATGTCCTTCAGAGGCGAAGAGACGAACTCAGCGCCAACCTTGGGGCAGTGGGTGCCGAGGTCAAAACTCAGCATCTGGCTCAGTCGCTTCATAACGGTCGGGAGCGGAATTTCCCCACCATCATCGGACACGACCTCGCCGTTCTCGTTCAGCACCAGACTCTTCTCTTGCTTCGCAGCCGCCCGCTCAGCTCTGGCGCGCTCCTTTGCGCGGGCTTTCGCCTTAGCCTTCACGCGGCGTTTCATCACGGCGAAGAACGTCATCTTGCGCCGTGGACGTAGTAGTGGTACAGGAAGTCGAAGTCTAGATTTTACAACCGAAGTTGGCGAGGAGGAGCTAACCAATCCGAAGACTAGGCAGCTGCTAGAAGAGGTTTGTGAAAATGAGATGGAGTTGATGGGTGAAAAAGTTGAGAAGTGAAATAGAAACGACGCATGACGAGTTGCCGCCACACTCTAGCGGCTGCGGACCAGCTAAGTACTTTCTAATGGTTTGAAGCTCCTTCCGAACAGGGCTCCTCCACGCGGCCGCTTCACGAGCGCGGACCGCCTGGCAAGAAAAACACAAGAAGCCATCGCGTGGCAAAAAAAAACGATGAGCCAATGAGAGGCGAGTGGCCGTCGGAAAAAACGCGTACGACGTACTTTGCTTTGAGAGAAAAAAAACCAGTGAACACTTATCGACAATCACGAGCACCCGCAGCAGACGAGCGCAACTTGAAATAGAAGCGTCTCTGCGTTTCGTTGTGGGCTGCATCTGCTAGCATCGCTAATTATATGCAGGTCAACGAGCGCTCCCTTCGTTTGCGTTTCGTATGCAAATCATATGCTAAGGTGTGCGTCCGACAACCTTGGAAGCCTCCCTTCGTCAATTTGAATTACGACGGCTCCACGCCGTGAATTATTAACTGCTCAGCTCTTCTTCAGATTCGGGACCGCGAGTCTTGCTTCAACCTCAAGAAAGTGTGTACAGTGTTGGACATGAGTCAGTACATGTCCAGTACGTGCATGAGTACAAATCAGTACAAATCAATACAAATCAATACAAATCAATACAAATCAATACAAATCAATACACTTTCTAAATAGAAACTGTTCCTTTGGTTGGCGCGTGTGTATCATGTGTGTACAAGTACATGTATTGTTTTTGTCTTGTTTCTGTCTTGTTTCTGTCTATTTTTTGTGTGTCGTTGTATTTGTGTTTCTATGTATTGGTGACTCGCCGTCGCCGTTTGTTCCACAGCAACATCGCTACTTGAATTAAAGCAACCCGAAGAACAGCGTAGTGCTATCGCTAAACCTTCTGTATAAAAAGCAAGAACCTTGTTCCTCGCGGCCGCGAGTCCTCGACTGCCACTGCGCCGAGCTATCAGCGGCTACAGAGCTACCACTTCCCTCCATCGCTTCCAGTGCAAGTTGTCTCTCGGTGCCTTCAACATTCGATCCGTCCACCCGCACCCCCTCGTAGCGCACCACACCCCCAAATCCATCATTTCCTCGTCTCGCGAAGGTACAAGCGCCCGACGGACGAGGTCTTTTTCGACGGAACTGCTGTAGATTCTACTTCTTCATATTCTGTTCCCCGTCGCTCGCAGCTGTCGTTGTCCGTCGCTTCTTCGGCTTGAACTGGCCGTGCGAGACCGCCTGGCTCCAGTTTGTGTGGATGAGTCGCCTGACCAAAACCGTGGATATGTTCTTCAATTTCTCTTCGAAGACGTTTTTCCACCGTGTTGGAAGTCCGTCCAGGCCCGGAATTCCAAGCGCGTCGTTTCCTTCCACTGCTGCGACGAAGTCCATGATCTCGTTCTGCATGTAATCGCGGCGCTGCTCCAACGTGAAGGTCTTCGAGTCCTGAAACGACTCTGAGTCACCGAACGCCCGATACAGAAAGAGTTTGTCCCTCCCGAGCACGCAATCGAGAATCACTTTGGTTCGCTGGGCCCACAAGTACGCCATTTTTTTTGCCGCCCCCAGCGTATCGCCACCCTCGCTTTCGTCAGTCGGATCCCACGCGAACGTCCGCATCCCCACCTTACTCTGGCAGCCCAGTTCTTCCGGCATCGCAATTGCCGCCATCAGCTTTGGAAGCATTTCCTTGTACTGCTTCTCGACGGGCTCGGCTGACACCTGCTTTATGCTCAGAATTTTGATTTCGAATCCCGGGACGGACTCGATCGACCGCGCGGCACGCACGAGCTCTTGTTTTTCGTGCTGCGCCCGGTGCATCATCAGACGTCTCTTTTTCTCGGCCTCCGAGAGAGGATCGTAAAGTCGACTGATGTTTCCGGATGAATCTGCTTCTGCCATTTTGCCAGAACCCAGTATCGATGCCGCGGCATGGGCACCGGCACGGGACGAGGCAGTGGCACTGTTGCCCGCAGCCGCCGATGAAGAGGTGGCGGCGATCGCGCCGCCCTGTGCATTCTGCGAAGAAGTGGTCTGCGCACCTGGAACGGCCGCGGAGCCGTCAGTAGCTTTCGTCTTCGCTTTCCGTGAGCTGTTCTTCCTTTTCGCCTTTTGCTCCTTTTCGAGTTTTTCAATCACTGGCCGGAGCTGGTGAACTTGGTAAAAGTTCCCGCCCGCCTGACGCATCCGCTTTTCCTCCGCTTCAACCTGCTCGCGGAACTGGCGCTGAAAGGGGAGCTCGTCACCCAGTTTTCGCTCTGGTTTCGGGACGGCCGCGGGTGCCGCTGCGTACGCCCCTCCGACGGTTTTGGATCTGTTGCTCCCGCTACTCGGCACCATCGCGGTTGAAGACCAAATTACGCGCAGCTCGTTAGGCGCAAACTCGTTGATTTCTGCGGCGTGAAGAGGAATCTGCTTTCCGTCCAAGCTGCGAAGGGCTTCGCGCCAAAACGCGGATGAAAAATTGTCGCGGTACCGGAACTGCTCGGGCAACTGAACGACACACTCCTGGGGCCCGAACTGGGGACCGGGCGCGATTTCGATTTGCCTTGGCGACTGGAAGCCGTCACCCGCAAGAAGGTCGTCTTCCATATCTATCACGATTTCCACCTCCACCACCTCCGGCCCCGTCCGGCTCAAAAACTTACCCATTTGTCCGCAGAAGGAGAAAGGCTGCCGATCGCACCAAAGAACCGCCACACAGTCGCCCTCCGGGAGCGTCTGCGGCCCGACGAGCTTCTTGGTGAGTGCGCGCTCGTGGTCTTCTGGCGGTTGGATTTGGTCCCTGACGTTCCGCAAGTCGAGGACGATGTGTGCTCTCGGGTGCTGCTCAAAAAACACCTGCACCGCAGGGTGCGCGTGCTCAAGCGCTTCGAGCTCCGCTTCATCATCCTCCTCTTTGCGCTCGGAGTAGTCGTCCAAATACTCCTGCAGGTCCTCCCACTCCAGCTGATCCTTCCGGGCGCCGGCGAGCCATGCTACTACTCGCTCCAGGCCGCAGGACGGCTGCGCATAAAGCCGCACTACTTCCAGCAGCTTGTAGTCAGCGCTTGGGACGATCTTGGCCTCGAGAAGATCCCGCATGTAGTTCAGCATGGCCGTCCTGCTATACAGGACCGCAGCCGAGGAGGAGGCGAAGGAGGATCCCGTAGAGGGGGCAGGAAGGGAAAGGACTATTTCTGTTTCCGAAAGCTTTGCGTTTGTCCGCCGAGCAGCACCACTGCGCCCAACGTTGGCACCATATCTTTCCCGAGCACGACGCTCCAGCACGTTGTAGTACTCCAATTGCGTAGCTGCTTTTGAGTACCGCTGGCTCAGCGTTTGTTTCGCCTGTAGCTCCTTCGCAGCCTGGTTCTGGCGAAAAGTAACAGCCTTTTCTTGATTCCTCACGTTGTGTTCCTTCGCTGCGGCTCGGTAAGCGTGCTCATCATCGTGGTCCCCGTCCTCCTTGCTCTCGCCAGGTCTTTTGCCAGTAGCTCTCTGACACTCGTGCCACCACGAATGCCTTGTCGGAGCGTCTGTCTTCTTCGCTTTTTCCTGCTTCGGCGGTGCGGCCGTCCGGGTCCCGTACCCTGCGAAGTTTTTTGCTTTCTCCCGTTCCACGGACAGCATCTGCTTTATGTGTTTTGCGTCGATCCGAAGGATCCCGCGGAACGCGCTTCGGAGTTCTTGCTGTTTTTGTTTCAGCTGCGATATGGCGCATTCGACGTCTGCCTGATGCCGGGGCGAGACGGAGACGGCGACGCAGAGGAAATCCCATACCGGAATGAGCCGCTCCAAATCCAACGTTCCCTCTTCGAAACCAGCATCCTTCAGCATCTGCTTCCGCCACGCAGCAATGCAGAAGTCGGAGGGCGTGTCTCCAACTTTCCAGGTGCGCTCCTCGTTTAGGAAGCGTTTGATGACGTTGAGACGCGCGGTGATGGTGCGTATTTTAGTCACCTTTCGCCGCACGCTCACTTTTGCTTTGGCCTTCTGATTTGGCTCCCCGGCTGCTGCGGCTGCTGCTGCGTCATCAAGTACAAAGTCTGCGGCTTTGTCCTGCTCTGTTCCGGCCCGATACTCCTCCTGCCACGTATCTAGCCGCGCCCGGTTGCCGCTCGTCACGCGGAAGTCGAGGGAACAGAATCCAGTCCGAAGAGCGTTGACAGCGGAAGACCGCAGCCGTCTTTTGTGTGCCGCGGTGACGCGCGCGCTATCCAGCGTCGCGACCGCTGTGTTGTTCTGGAAATGCGGCTCCTCGAGCAGCTTACCGCCGTCCCGAAAACAATCTTCGTTGTGTTGTCGTAGTCCAGAGTTTTGCTTGTAGACTGTTCGTTTTGTCAGCAATTCTCCCGACATCCCGTCCAACGGCTGAAACATGAGTGCAACAGTCAACTTCGCCCCGATGTACAGTTCAGTCTTGAAAGAGCCCGCATTGGCGTCGGCCCATTCTTCCGGACTCAGATGCCAAGGCTTGGCCTTGGGGAAGACCATTGGCCCGAAGCACAGCGAGTCTTGTACGACCCCGCTCCGCGCTGCACTCCCGAAAGTCAGCCACCGTTCGTGCCGCGGTAGCTTCAGACGACGGTAAACGCCGTCCCACGCGTCGCGAATCTGCTTCAACCGTGCATCCGTCGCAAGCGATTTCGGTACAACGAATCGGAAGTCGGCTTTGCCCGGAGCGGGGTTCCCGTGCTCGTCGGTCGGGTATACCACTTTGGGGTAGCAGCCCAGGAACGCCGCGCACGTTTCTGTGAGTGGAGGTATGAACTTGATATACAAGCGGGCAGAACCCATCCATCGATGAAAGTAGCCGTGACAAACAAAATTCATTGCGCAAGCTAAGTCTCAGTCCAATTCTCGCAACGAGTATGCAGCGGCGGTGCGTTCTCGAAGGATTGAGGGCCACGCATCTCCTCCTTCCACCGGTGGGTCGCTGCACGCAGGTGCAGAGTAAGGGCCCACGTTAGATCGAATCTATCACTTACTTTCTAGGAGCGAAGAAGAAGTGACTTCAAGTCGAGAAAACTAGTCAAAGGAAACGCAAATGAATAGCCAAGCACCTTCAAGACGCACATCTTTCAGGAAACGCCTGTAACGCGCCTGCATTTCGGTGTCGATTTCCGCGTCGTCAACAACCTGAATGCATCCCTCGCACTGCTTCTTCACCCTATCCGCAACCTGGGCAATGTCGACCTTCGTTTGCAGCGTCTGTATGTAGAACTTCCTCTCGAATTCCTGTCGCGACATCTCCTGAAACAACGCGAAGAAGGTCTCGATCATCTGCTTCGAGACGAGGGCTGTCGCGTGGACGTCGCAAAGGTGGTGATACGGATAGTACCGCAGGAGCGGCAATTCCTTTTCCACTCTTTCTCCCACCACGACCATGCTATTTAAAAGCATGCTCGTTTCTGCGCCATCCCCGCAGTAAATGACGAGGACTCTGCTTGTTTCCGGGATCACGCGCAGGTACTCGAGGACAACGTCGCTGAGCAGCAAGCCATCCCTTTCTTTCGGTTTGAGGTGCTGGTGTTCTGGCTGCATGCGTTTGGCTGTTGGGGTAAGCTTGGTGTGCACGGGTAAACTCGAAAACGAAGGCCAATCCTCCGGCGGAATGTCGGCGCTGCCAAACCAGGCGGAGACTGACGTCGCGAGCCATTTGGCCCCTTCGTTTACTCTTCTATCACGCTCCCTGATTCCGCGTGTAGTTCCGTCGGCGGCCACCCGCAGGATGACGTCCTTGCACTTGCTTTTTTCCAGCGCCGCGCGCAGAGCGTTTGGCGATTCAGCAACACAAAAATGCGCAAGATACTTTTCCGCTTGCTGTTCGGCGTCAGATAAAGCGGGCTCCGGGGAAAAAAACAGGTCCGCCATTCGCTGGTCTTTCATTTCCTCGGTCTCGTCGTCGGAAGCTTCGCCATCGCCTTTGTCGAGAAAAGAGTCGGCGCTACGGATGCGCTCCCGTGCGCGCTGGAAGAGTCGGCGCGGAGATTCCGCTTGCGCAATCCGCGGGGAGGCGAGGTCGTCTTCAACTGATACGCGTTCGGATCTCCTGGGGGGGGAGGAAGACCCCAAGACTCCCTGGCCGTCAACCCGATTTCCAGCTGATCCGTCCCTGCGCCTGCCGCTGTCCGCAACCACGCTGCTAGTTAGTGCCGTTTCGGATGCTGGCTGTATCCCCGCCGCGCGACGTGTCGGAAGATGTGAAGATGAAGCTGGCCGCGAGGATGCTCGCGCGTCGGGGCGAAAAGCTGCTTCGCCATGATTCGCTGCGCGAGGAATCGTGTCTGATACGGCGATAATTCCGGCACGTCGTCGCCGCGCAGCCGCCCCGTCGGGAGCAGGAAGAGAGGATGGACGAGCAGAACCAAGAGACGGTCTCTTCGTGGATCTCTTCACCACTGCCTTGGTGGGCGCGCCAGCCGTTTGATTTTGTTTGCGGCTCTGTTGCGCGCGGAGATACTCTTGATGCTGGGTCTGAAACGGCGTGAGATGCTGTGCTCGAGGAATCTTGCTCGTTTTGCTTTCGTCGTCTGCACTGCCCACCATAATCGTCGCAGAGGTGGCGCGCCGCGCAGAGGGCGTCGCGAAGATGTTCTTTGGCGGCGTCACAACCCAATGCGCATTATCGATGTAAACCCTTCTACTTTTTATACTCAATTATATGTGCTACTCATTATTGCTTCTACACTTACTTATATGATCCTCATTATGTACGAGTGCGGGATACGCTCATCATCATCATGGGAAAGAAAACACGCAAAGAAATACATCCCGATCCCCCGCCCCAAAAACCATCGATTGAACTGCACACAGACAAAGAAACACGATGACGCTCATGGACAAGGAGATGAAAGCAGTGGAACACTTTGATGTTCAACATTTAGTACTGCGAAACTATTTTTCGCTGTGAGGTCATTGCTGCACCTCCTCCGTGCAGCTGTTCACTGTGTGGAGCCAACTGTTTCTGATCATGTACAAATGTATGAATCCCCCTGCGTGTAAATCTTGTGTGCCCCTAGGTCGTTTAAATCTATGTGAATCAATTAGACACGATGTCACTTCGTAAAGTTCGGCAGCGAAAGACTCGCCCATATCCTCGCCGCGAAACTAGTTCTTTTTCGCCGAAGACGAGCCTCGCCCAGTTAAACCCCCACCAGTCGATCGTCCCCTCGCAGAGTGTTTCTTCATCGCAGTAGCCATCTTGCGCGACTGCATTTTTTTCATTGCCGACATTTTTTTCATCGCCATCTTCCTGCTGCTGCGCGCCGCCATCTTCTTCACCCCTCGCTGCTGCTGCGTTTTGTTACTTGCAGGGCAAGCAGGCGGAACGGCACAGCTTGCTGCGGACGGCTTTCTCGAGCCACTGGCGCCACTGCGCGTTACTTTGGCGGACGCGGAAGCCGAGCTCTGCTTCACTGACTTTGCGGATGTCTTTTGCTTCCGTGGCTGAACATGCCTGTCCAGAGCGGCCGTCATGTCGTGAAAGCCCGGCGCAAGCTGCTCCGCCGAGGAGTCTTCTGCACTAACGGAGTCAATGGCGAGTCCACCTGAGTCATCCGCATCTCCGGCGCTACTGACCGCGCCCTTCGCCGCTTTTTTCTTGCGCTTCATCGGCTGCGGATAGCCATGGTATCTGCGAAAGCGCTCCTTAAAAACGTCGCCTTCGGGTGCCGATTCCTGTATGACTCGCTTTGCATACTCGAAGCCAGCTCGTATCTCGCTCGTCGTCATATGAGGCAGAAAGACCCGCAACGTCTCCATGTCACCCTCGCGGAATCCTCCGACCGGGTCGTACGAACAGTGGTAGCGGCGCGCGATCACTCCCAGCCGTTGCTCATAATGATGGTAGACCGGCTTCTTCACTGGAGTACGGCGGAAGGTTGGTTCGCCCGTGATTAAGAAGCGAGGTAGCCCACCAGCTGCGAGGTCCGACTTGATCCTTTCGGTTTGGTCTATAACCTCCACCATATGCCTCTCCGTCAGTTGGTGTAGCAATTTTATGGTGTCCTTCTGGAGTTTTATCGCTTTCCCACTGACCTGCAGCGCTGGATTCGCCAAAATTTCCCGAATCCACACCATGAACTTAGCGCGCGGAATAACCGTACCGCCCGCCTCGTCCGTGTCCTCGCTTTCAGCGTCGTCCACTGTCCGGCCCGCAGCTATTTCGGCATCAATGTCTGCGATGTTGCCATCGTCGACATCTTCAGCGGCGTCCGAGCCCGCGTTGTCGAATTCGGAGAGCGCCTCGTCTGCCGAATTTCCGAGCTCGCTGGCATGTGGGAGCCAGAGCCGTTCGGAGTGTGAGTCTCTGTCATCTACTTGTGGCGCCACCGGCTGGATAGAAGCAAAACCGCTGCGCCGCGGTCCCGCGTGACCGTTGTTTTGGGGTTCGCATGGCGTAGAGCGACGATACGGCGGGCTGAATGCGAGTGGCGACACTTCGTTGTATTCTTCAGCGGGCTGCTTTTGAGTGCGGCGAGGAATGGCGTCGGGAGTGAGGACTGGTGCTGATGCTGCTGCAGGGCTGCCATTAGAAATGGAGCTCTTTGGTGTCCCGATTTGTAGTTTGCCCTTCCGGGCCGGCACACGGATTGCTGGCACTTGATAACCCCCTACGCGCTCTGCTGCTGTGACTGTGGTTGAGGTCGCATTCCTCTCGCGTGCTGCTTTTGAAGTGGAACACGGTGCGTGTTTGGGGGCCCCAGGCCGTGGTAGCGGAGACACGAAGCGGAGCGCGGCCCGAGGAGATTCGACGCACTCCTTCTTGTCGGAGAATCGGTCCATTCCGTAAAAGTCGCGGCCGCAATCCTGAAAAGAAGATGTAGAAGTGATACTGCTGGGCATCTCGCTAGCAGAAACTAGTTTCTATCCCAAAAAGGTCGGGCAATGACAGTTGCCTTCACCAAGACGCTGGCTACGGCTTCGACTGATGACAGTAAATTATACCTGTGGTTTTGCGTTGGCGCCCGTAAATAAGTTTTGGCAGCTGCCGGCGGGCTCCTGGCGTCGAAGCTCGTGAGCTCGCTCCTTCTCGATTGAGGTGGTGGCGGAGCCATGATTTGACTTCCACCCGGCAGGAACGGCGAGGGTGTCGACGGCAGCAGAGTGCTGCTTCTTTGGGTTGAGAAGCGGGCTTGTGCCGGTTCTCGGCCGGGCGTCCACATGTTTTTTTTTCCGCATTGCTGCGATCGGTCTTGTTAGAAATCAGCTGCAAAATAGACCGTTCCTCGAATGCGCGAAGATTCGCTGGGTTTCCGGCACAACCGGGGCTGGGGCTGGGGCTGGCGGTGGCACCGCCGGAGCCGGTGCTTGAGTCGCAGACGAGGCAGCCAGCGTGATTGGTTCCCGACCGCTGCGAGTTTTGGAGAGCTGCTCCGCAATTGTGAGCAGGTTTCGAGTGATCGGATCCTTTTTCGAATAGAAGCTAATCAGCTACCTCTGTCTCATACACTGGAGCGACGTACGTAGTGGCGATCATGCTACACCTCATTGCTGCGTTGTGAAAAATCAAGGGGGCAAGCGATGAAGAACTAAGCAAGAACGGATCGGCTACGCGGAAATGCAGAAGAAACTCATAGGGTCCGAGAGTGTTTCTGTAGCTGTTTTCTGAGGTTTCCGCCTCCCTCTTGATTCACAACATGCATACTAGTTTTCGCGTAGCATCATGAGTTTCTATTGCTGCGCAGGTGGTTACAGATCAAACTCTATGACAAAAAAAGTAACACAAAAACGACTCGTCCCGACCGAATCCATCGCGGAGAGAAAAAAAGAGCAGACAGCTGCAGCCGCAAAATCAAGTGCATAATCCCCGAACACGGCTGATATTTAAACAAGTGCAAGCCACTCTATCTCACCAGCTTGGAACGACTGATGAACAGAGAGACGCCATGGGCTGTCCGAGTTCATTCATATTCATCATCGATACTTTGGCGCGCACGCGTACTAGCGCCGCTACAAATTGTAACTGGTCCTTTCGCGCCAATTCGAAGTTTGCGTCAGTCGTTTCATCGGAATCGTTCCAGTTCCTTGCAGCTCCGCGCCACTTCGCAGCTTGCGTCATCCGCTGGTGAGGAGCCATAATCCGAAGGAGCTGGCGAGGAGCGGCGATTCCGTGAGAAGCTGGCGCGGTGTGGCCCGAGCTCTGCTTTCGGGCTCCATCGCAGCGTTCGCACGCAGACGTCCTTTTCCCACCTCGCATCGCTACGAGTACTGTACGCTAACGAGACATGAAAATAAACGAGATGCTCGTGCCCTGATGCGTGCGAGAGTGATGGAAAGTAGTAGAAAGGACGTCAGCGCACGGAGCACATAGCGCGACGGTAAAGGCAGCGGCAAACCGGCCGCGCCTGCAGCAACTGCTCCACAGCGTGTCGCTCCCACAAACGGCTTCGGCAGGTGTACCGGCGAGCCCGAAATCCCGCCACCCGGTCGCAGACAGTCGGCGAGCCGTAACAACGCCACCCGGTCGAAGGAGTACTTCGACGTCGGGGAGCCGGAGCTCAACCCAGGGAGCCGGCGGACGTGAGCGAGGGAAGGACATACTAAAAAGTAAATGCGAGCCTATAAGGCTGGTGAGTGTGACTTAATACTGCTACTGCGAGAAGAGGCGCACTAAGCCTGAGAAAGAAGTGAACTGGAACTGACTGAAGTAAACTGGGGAAATGCCCCCGCTAGGTTGGGCGGTGTCGCGACGCACCGAGAAACACGAAAAAAGCAAGAAATACTTTAGGCAATAGGCCGCAGTATGCGGCTCGCCTCGCTCACCACGAATGTCGTTCGTGCTCACCTTGCCCTTCTCTCACCGCTCCCAGAACACTAACGGAAAAGTCCGAAGATACTCTTGTGCCTCTGATGATTTTTTTGGAGTTTCTGGCGGAGTTCACGGATGAAAGCCATCGAGATGGCAGTAAGCCGGTCGAGACCGAAGTAATTGGATACATTATCAGCGGCGATTCGATACATTATCAGCGGTGGTTTTTGTTTCGAAAGAGCAAGCGAGTAGACAAGCTTCGTCATAGGAAGTCTATTCATATTGATTCTGATACCAACAAATTTTTATCATTCCAACTTTCGTGCGCAGAAAAGCTTCAGCCTTAGTGACTGGACCCGTTGGCCGCACTCGGTGCTGCCAGCAGGTGCTGCCAGCAGCCTGCGCACTTCCAGACGTGCTCGACCCGCGGACCCCACATCTCGTAACTTCCGGTGAAGGTTTGGTGCGAGTGGCAGCGCCAGCACCATTTCTCCTTTTGGCCGCGGATCCGCAAGGCGTCCAAGTACCGACGGCGGCGGTCCCGGTGTTCCAGCTCCGTATCGATTTCCTTTTCCAGCTTGTTCACTGCCGTGCGCAGCGCCAGTTCGCGGCGCATGCTCTCGGCCGGCCCCGGCTCAACGTACCGTGGCACTGTACTCGAAGGTGTGTCTGGTCCGTGCGGAGTGGTTAAAGTGCGATCTATTTGTTTCTTTGCGTAGGTGGAGAGTTTTGAAAAGTATGAAGCTATTTTTGCGCCCTGTCTTTTCGCCTTCGCGATTCTCCGCTGTCTTTGAGGATGGAATTTACGATCGAAGGAGAAGACTGCTAGTGCTGATTTTCATTTTCTAAACTTCAAAAATACAATATTGATAAGATCAGAATGGAACTAACTCCTGATATTTCCGTGGAGATAAGAAGGTGAATCAAGTTGAACGTTGGAATTTTTTAGGATCGCGACAGCCGCATGATGCGCGACAGCATTTGCACCCGGCTGATGACGCCGCAGATACGCGCGTTGCTCCCAGAAAGTCCATTGCTCGCCATCCAAGTCACGACGAGCGCCTGGTCGTTTGGGCCGCCAGCTGTTTGCCCTTGCTGTGGCGTTCGCTCCCTGGTGGGAGTGTCATGCTTCCCATTGGTTCTGCACTGACAGCAAGCCTGTATGTAGTTTTAGTTTTTTCGTTGTCGCATCTTGGTGGTGCCATAATGGTGCGCGAAAATGCAGCGCACGGGCTCCGTACTGCGCTACGAGTGGTGTCATGTTCAGATACCTCGTTCTATCTTAGCGAAAACAAGCGACGCGCTGCTGCTTACATAATGCTATTGATAAGTAAGGAAAGCCAACACCTGATTCTCCGTCGTCCACCCGGCTGGTTGCGCGATGCGTGAAACTCATCAGTAGGGACTCTGGCCGATTCCCCTACTCGCTTCCGTACAAAAAGTAGTGGCTTTTGGTACGCTTCTTGGCTGTTTTTGGACTATTTTATGTTTGTTTTCATCTTGCAAAACCACTGTAATTCATCTTCATTTCATCTGCATTCTAGCTCGCTCAACCGTACCCAAGACTTTGGTGCTCGGACTTAGCCGCGAAAAACTCA
>RXOD01003978.1:0-33643 GCA_005223375.1 Amoebophrya sp. AT5.2 | reverse complement strand
GGAGTGTGTGGATTCCGATTTGCTGGCCTTCCAGATCCGGCTACTGTTTCCCTGCGCGTCGATCGATGGATAGTACTTAGCCGCTGTTGGAACAGTTTCGTTGCGTCGTCGCCGTTGAATCTGGTTCTTCTTGATGACGTCGGAGTGCCCGTGCCGATCAGTAGGATCCACCACGTGGTCTCTGAGATTGGTTGCCTTGCTCCTGCTCCCGGTCCCACGCGCGAACGTCTCTTTTTAAGCGAGCGCGTCGTCCGCCGGAGGTACAACTACAACAATACGGATTCCGATTGGTCGGGTCTCTATACAAGAAGGAGCGGTCTCAGTCTCAGTGTGAGTCCGTTTCCGTTTCCGTTATACGATCTGTATCGACTAGAAAATCGACCAAGCTTGTATCGACGATGACAATCTTTCTTTGATTCCGTTTTCGTCTATTCGTTGTACTAGCAAGTTGCAAAAACAAAATTCGTTGAAAAAAAAAACTGCATCTGCTTCTGCCGTCTGTGCCTCTACTAGTCAGCTCCAGCTGTAGTTGGCCTATCTGAGTTGGGAATAGTAGTGTAGAGTCTACCTAAGTAGAAGTGTAATCGATGCGTGCGCCTCGGTTTGACTAGGGCTTATTGAGAGTAATCAACAATTCATACACATGAGAACGAGAGCAGCTGAGTAAATATCTCCCAAACAAGTGGTATCCGACTCGTTCTCGTCTTGATTTGGGTTAGATAAACAGCAACCTTCTTGCCTTACCGATAAAATTTGGTATAAGATGAGTTCACTAGGACTGTCTCTGTCATTACCTACACTTACTTGGCACTATTGCTCTGTGAGTTTCACACGAGAAGCACCCCAATAGCAGCTGTTTTTGTTGAGATTGAGTCGATTTAGATTTTAGAAGTGTTGGTCGTCGAAGATTCGAGCCATTATCAAGTGCTGGACCAGTCTCAACATTTTTCATTTCTGGAGGTATAGGTGTATTCTATGCACAAAAACGAGCCTACTCACAGATCCTCGTCGATCTTCAGATCTACTCACAGATTTTATTTTTTTTATTGGTGATTCATCTTTGCGAGCTTTTGGTTGTCCTTTTATCGATCGGATCCTTATCCATCGATCCTTTGGTAGAGTATGTATGTACAAAAAATGCGGTATAACTATAATCTACTTACACGAGTATCGACAAAAAAAAGAACGGGGGACGTCCTCTATTCATCGTCCGCGCGAACCTAACACGATGACGAAAAGTAGAACGAATCATTCAGAATGAGCACACGAGCGCATGCGCCTCCACAATCAGACTGTCGTGGGAGGACGAGGACACCATCTCGATTATAATCAAGTACTTCGCCATCGCCTCATTGTATTCATCCATGCATAAGCGCCGTTTCGCGATCGAACGCACTCTTGTTGCTCCAAGCGTAGGTGAACACATTTGTCAGCGGCTTTCTCAATTCGTGATCTGGAATCGCCTTTGTCCGGTGAAAGTGCTTGAGCACCGCACGTTCTCCTCCCTTGCTCTTATCGTGTGGCAAGCCGGTACTGTCGTCGACGTCCACGAAATACGTGTTGCAGTTCCGTCCGAGCACGCGGCCCATGGCGGGTCCCAGCACCGTGTCGCCGCAGCTCACCGTGCCCACCTCGCGCATCGGAAGAATTTTCACCTTTGTCCGACTCCCTAGCCCCTCCACGTGCTTCACGTAGCTGAAAAATCCCGAGGCGTGGTCGCCAGGCACGTGGTCCGGCACTTTGTCCGGGTGCTGCCGCCCCGCGTGGTAGAAGTTCGCATTGTGGTGTTGCGAAACGGTAGCCCGCGGGGAATCTTCATCTACTACTTCGTGGTCGGATGATGACTGGTGACCAACATCGATTTGCGCGTCTTGCCTTGCCGCGGTCTCCTCCATGACTATGTCTTCCGCATTCATCACCACCGCGTTTTTCCGAACGTTACCGCTGGTCTTTTTCGAGTCAGCGACTGCCAAATCCGGCACCCCGAAATCTCGGAAAATGTAGTCCACCTCCGAAAGGTTGCGGAAGCGCAGGTTCAGCAGGTAGATCGGAATGTCCTCCACCACGTAATTGTTGCGTCGCGTGTATTTCAAATCACTCTCGCTGTCGAAGTCCAGAATGCGCTCGTTGTGCCACGGCTGTGGAAGGAACGGAATACTCTCGTCCACACGTGGTCGTTGTCGTTGAACAGCAGCACGACCTTCATCCTGCACGGGTTCCAGCTCCTCCTGCCCCCACAGATTACTTCTTCCCACGCCAACGAATTTCTGGAACCGGGTCACGGAGTGCCACATGCGCGTGCAGAAAACCCAGTAGTTGCGCGTCGGGTCCTCCAAGACGGACCTGCGGGTTCGGTAGAGGTCGTGCAAGGCTTCGAGGATCACCGGGTGCCGCGGCACCGTGGCGATGAATCCGAGATCAATCAGTGTCGCGTTCGTGACATCCGGGAACTGCCTGCGCCAGTCCGGGGAAGCAAAGAACGCGGAAGTTGTGAACGGCTCTGCGCTCGTTGCATTCGCTCGCACGACCACAGACAGGAATCTGCCGCGGCCACGTTGGGGTTGGCGTTCGGGTGGTCTTGCTGTAGCCGTCGAGAGGGTCCTCGGACTCGACGCGCAGTTCGCCTGGGAGCTTTTTGTTGGTGCAGTAGACGGCGCCTGCAGCAGGGGAAGCACGTCGCTGCAATGGTCGATCCCCGTCATGTTCAAATTCGTGGCTTCCGCCGCCGCGCAGGAGAGGTGCTGTCTGAAAAACGCGCTGTCGGATAGGTCGGCGTCTGCCGAATCCTGCAGCCCGAAAGACATGCGCAATTTCACGTAGTTGCCACGTCCGTAGAGGTCGCTGATCTGCCGCTCAGAAATGATTGGGGCAGACGTTTGAGGCTGAACTTGAGCTTGTGCGAGGACTTCTCCACCTTGCTCCCCTGCTACAACGCCATAAATCCTCTGCACGTCAAATTCCTCGACAAGCTCCGGGGGCGGCGCGCAGAACAGCATCTCTTCAAACGGGTTGGCATTGACGAATTGCACTAGGAGCCGTCGGAAGAGCCGCCAGAACAAAGGCGAAAGAAAAGGTTTGAAGAATGTGAAGCTGACAGGGACAGTACACTCCTCGACTTTGAGTCCGAAGAGGCGCGCCGCCAGTGCAGCAAGTACTGGTTCCCCTTCTGGCGGTGCATCTTCAAGGACCGCCTGTGTAGTTGTTCCCGGTGCCGCCGGTGGAGAGGGAAGGCTATTTCGGTACACCTTTGCGAAGAGTTTTTGAATGCCTGAATACTCGGTTTCTCTACGCACGTTCACCCGGGTACTACCAGAGTTTTTCATACTATTTGGCGGCGCCTGTTGCGGTTCAGATTCTGCTGCAGGTGCCAAAGATGCGCCAGTTTCTCCTCGACTCGGGCCCTCGGCCTCTACTTCGTCGCAGGAGCGGTCCACAGCTCCAGGAGCATCAGCCTGATTCTCCTGATCCGTCTGTTCCCGGAACACGTAGTCCGTCAGTTTGTTGTTTTCTCGATACGCGTCCAGTACCACCAGCCCCGTTTCGCTGTCACCCAGGATGGCTTCGATCCCGCCTTCTTGTACTTGTTGGATCATACCAGGGTTTGCGTTTTCTGGGTCCTCGTTGCCACTAGCAGCAGCTGCGGCGCTCTCCCAGACGTCTGTGTAGAGCATCATATCGGTGTCCATGTACACGCCCCCGTGGACGTACAGAAAGTACATTCGGCAGAAGTCCGCTCCGTGCGCACCCTGGATGAACTTTTCGCGCAGGAAAAACTGCACCAACTGGTACACGCGCGACGCCTTGTAGTCGTTCTCCCCCGCGACGCCGTATTTTTCCACCATGGCGGGGAACTCCATGGCGCTGGCCTCGCGGCGAGCCTCCTCGAAGAGGCCGGGAAGGGGCGTCTTCACGATAAACTCGAGGCACTTCCGGTCGTTCCAGTGAACGTACTTCCAGTCCTTGCCCAGTCGCCGCTTCACGTGGTACTTGTAGTGGAAACCCTCGGAGGAGGGAGAAATCTGCAGAAAAACCTTGGGGATGCCAGACTTGGTGGTGGCTTTTTTCGCCGTGCTGGCCGCGGCGGAGGCAGACGGCGGGGAGGTGGGGGCCTGCCGCACCACTGCAGCTGGCTCGCTGTCGTGATCGTGTCCATCTCCATGAGCAAATGTTTTCTCTCGTCCTGCGAGAACCAGTAGGATCCCCGGACCTGCACCAGCAGCAGCAGCTCTTCGTGGTCCCACGAAGTTGTAGCGACTTGGCTCACTCGACGTCGCATCATTTTTGTACGGCCTTGTGGAGTTGAAGTCAATGAGGGTGCAGAGTTCGCGAAACAAGTTGGGAAAAGAAGACAGAAACAGAAACCAGTACTGGCACCGCGAACATAGAAGACGATGCAGAATAAACAGCCTCATTCTGAAAACGGGTAAGTACGTACACATGCGTATGGCAAGGATTAGCACAGGCCGTCAGCATCCAGCACGATTTCACGATGCTTGAGCTGGTGCCTCCCACTCAAACTCTGCTTCAGATCTAATATGAAAATCAGATCGCGGATATAAGCAGAGAGACGCAGACCAGCACGAAGAACAGTGTGGCGCATATTACCTGCAGCCCCGCGCGCGCGATTAGGATTACCGCCACCGCTACTTTCGTTCCACATGATAGACGCGGACAGCGAAACTGCGTCTGTGGTGCGGGCGGTGAACCGTTTCGGCCAATCTCTGATCGCACCAGCTCAAAGAAATCACAAAGAATTGCCCTCGCATCTTCCCGATCATGTGGTGCGGAACAAAGTAGCGGATCGTGAGTATCATATACATATTCCTCATGCTGCTTTTCACTTGTTAGTTTCGAGGTGGTCAACAAGTCTTCAATGAGGTCCGCCTTGTTGCCGTCATCGAAAGAAAAAGAATCCACAATCTGCCCCGCGACGCGTCTGTTGGGTGTGCGTCCATCGACCTTTGTCGACTTCAAAACATCATCTCCTCCCGTACCGACTTGCAATTCTTCCAAAAACTCGTCGTCGCAAACTGCCAGCAGGTCTTTCCTCTTCATCCAGCGCAAGACTTCCCGCCCTCCCGGTCTCTTTGTCGCGGTTCGTTTCAACAACCGCTTCACGACGTATTGCACACGGTCGGAATAGCCTCGCCCAGGAGCAGGAGCAGCTGTTGTACCCTCCTCTCGACGTCTACTTCGTCCTCCCCGGACTTCAATCGTTGGTATCGGCGGGTACAGTCCGGCAGCGATCTGGAGCGTCAGCGCCCCCATGTTATCCGCGTCGTAGGGGAGCCGCAGGGTGCACATTTCGTACACGACAATGCCGAGTTGGTACATGTCGGACTTCTCCGACCAAGCAGCGTCGCCGCCCTCCAAAACCTCTGGCGGAAGATGAGTGAACGTTGCTTCCAGCCTGGCGGTGGCCGCTTTATTCGAACCGCCAGACGCCGAGATGGAATACTCGTCGTCCCCTTGCTCGCCACTGCTTCGACTTGGTAAAGGCGGACCGGCTGCCGCACGGGAGATTGATGGCGAAGAGGACCCACTGCCGTATAGGTTGGCTGCCTCCCACTCGCCGACGGCGTCTTGGAACGAAGATCCCCTTCGCTGCATACAAAATTCGTCACTGAAAGATAGCGTGCGTTTGTCTTCTACTTCTCCTCCATGCTGGTGCATCTCGTCTGCTTCTGATGCGCAGGCTGGAATCGGTTCAGGAGACGCAGGCCAACTCTGCGGCAGGGGTTTTGATTCGACGCGCGCACTCTCTTTATTTTGGTCGGCCTGTGTGGTTGTTTCGTCCCTGCTGTCTTGGTACAACTCCCCCGCCCCTTTCTCCTCCGTCCCGTCCTCACTTTTGGCGGGCCCACCAGCCCGAGCGGCCGCGGCGGGGTCGCCATCGGCATTACTGAAAACCGAGATTCCGAAGTCCCCCAACCGCACGACGTTCGCAGCAAGAGCAACAAAAACATTGCCGGACTTGACGTCCCGGTGCTGTATGCCTCGGTCGTGGAGGTAGGCCAGGGCACAGCTCAATTGCGCGAAAATTTCCAACACAATCTGCTCCTGGATGGGAGCGTCGCGGCGCTTGATCAAGCTCTGTAAGTCGCCGTCGGTCTCGAATTTGGTCACGAGACAGGTCCACGCGGCAGGTCGTGAAAGTTCGTGGCCGCCAAAGCTGCCAAGCCCGAATGCTCCGCGAAATCGAACAATGTTGGGATGCGGACGACGATGGAGGCCGACAGCGGCAGCAGCCTTATCCGCAGTAGACGTAGATGTGAATGTCGCGGCTTGACAACACAGAGTGCGGAGTATGCAAAGCTCGTTACTGTTGTGCCGTACCTTCTTCAAAACAAGCAGATCGCTCGAGACGGGCGCGTGGTCTCCGGGCGCCTGCTGCCGAGCTCGAATGAGTAGCGCATTGTCCGCCAAGCGGCGCACGAAGCTTGCGGACAACGTGCCCCGAGCAAGAGCACTGCTGGCGGAGCACGGCAGCTGCTCGCCACGGCCACGCCTCGACGTCATATATTAGCGCTTTGAGTTCTGAAATAATGATAATCAAGCCTGAAGAGATAGGGAACTAGAGGGCTAGGATGAAAGAACTAGGGGCGTAAATAGGGAGCGAAACCGGCGAAAGATGGCGGAACGTCAGATGGATATCCATATCATATTGCTGATCTCCCGGGAGCTTCTTTTTGGTCGCTTTCCCGCATTTATTTTTACACTATGTAGTATAGCTTTACTCGAACGTCGGACGACGCACGACGAATAAGAAAGAACACTCATGAGTGGGTGCGTGAACCGTCCGCCCCATAAAAAAAGGCAAACAGGTACAGGAGACCTGCTCTGTGAGTTCATACTTATTTTACAGTAAAAGTATGAACTCACAGCGCAATACTTACTTACGCAAAGAAACGCGCAGACTCTGACTCGCATCGCCAGTGTTCGGATACGGATTAGCGACTTTCTATTCGACGAGCAGCGAACTCTCCCGCTGTAGCGGGGCCGCGCTTCTAGTTCTGATCGTCTGATCGAATAAATCGGCAGCCAAGCTTATGCAGTGCACTGCACTGTACTGCAGGACTGGAGACGGCGCCAACGCGTGGACTCTACTTCTAGAGAGTTGAGCACGCGCATGAGTTTGCAGATTGAGACTGATCTACGCCCTACTTCACACAATGGCAACGCAATGCGTACGCGTCATCACATTCATGCCAATGAGAGGACGCCACAGCTGCATTAATTGAGAGACATGCTGCAAGGTCAGTTTCTTCGGTTGGCAGAGTCTTGCGTCCTCTGCGGAAGCTGCGTCGCTGAATCTGAAAGGGGTAGCTAATGACTTAAAGAGAGCAAATAAGCATGGAGCAGCACGGCGAGTTTCTTTAATATGAGACCCGATCGCCCTCGCTTTCGGTTTCGTCGGCAGCAGCTGGCTTCTGAGGTCTGACTGTCCTCTACCACGACGGCCACGGCCACACGGTTGTCCTCCGTTGCTCAATCATTGTCGTGGCGAAGGGGTCCGGAGTCTCTTCGTCCGTGAGCGAATAGGTCACGGCGGTCCTCTGCCGCCTATCACTTTCATCACTTTCGCTTTCATCTTTCTCTTTCTCTATCGCAATCAAAAGACCGCGCGCAGTTCTCTCACGTCCTTCGTCACCACCTTCAACCGCGCCCATAATTGTAGCGCAGTTCGTAGATGATCGTCGGCAGCAAAAGCACTGCGGCGGCCAGTGGCAGTAGTGCCCACACATGCCAAGTTCTATGCAAATACCAAGCCCAGGCTTCCCGGTAGTGCTGGCGTCGGTTGAAATAGGGGCGACATCCTCCTCCATCCTATCTAAGAAGCAAAACCACGACGCGCGTAGTACTGTTCGGCATCCACGGACCCGCACAGCGGCGAAGTTCCGGAGATGAACGCGGGGAACGCCGTCAAACCGGCTTGCGTTGCGATGCGCTGCAGGGATCGGCAGCGCGGGCGGCTTCCTCCGGTCGCGGTCCTGGCCCACGTAGTACGGCCCGGGTCGGCGCGCCTGCTCCTGCGCTTGTTTCTCCAGCAGCGTCCCTGCCTCGCCGATGTCCCGCCACCGCCCGCACTCCGTCGCTCTCGTTTCTTCAGCATCCGCGGTCTCTTCGTCCGTGTGGAAAGTTGCCCACCGCGCTGCTGATGAAATCTGCCAGAAAAAAAAAATCCAACTCAGAATCGAGCCCAAGCTACAGAACAGCCAGCCGCAGACCAATTCAAATACACGTATCATTAGGCACGCTAAGAGGCTCCATCTTGATCTTGGTCCTGTCAATGGCCACACTGTAACTAATGGCCTTCCCTATGGCTTCTAAGCTTCTTCCTATGTATTCTAGTGACGAACCTGAGGCAAAGCTTAACAAGCGCCCACTTAGACTTACCCTGTCTCGTCTTTTTGTCTGTGTCCTGTGTGTCTCCGCTGCCGGTGATCTTCGCGAGAAGCTTGCTCAAGTGTGGATGGCGCTGGCTTGCGCGCCATGGATGTGGAGCTTTTCTGCTGCGCGCTCGCGCAAAAGAGCCCTCTCCAAGTCCTCCACCTCAGCAGCATGCTGCGCCCGCAGTTTATCGACAGCCAGAACAACGCTGAGGCCTGTGCGACGCGCTTCTTCGCGTGTCTTCTTTGCGGCCTCCTTCACAAGCTCCTGAAAGCGCCGGAGGGAGCGCAGTCAGGCGAAGGTGTTGCCCCGGATGCTCGTTGTGATTCTCGCTGTGGCACCAGCTTCAGACCATTCCCGTCACTCATCAGGCCGACGATGCGGGGCTGAACGGCCCAGCGACTGTCCTGCTCCCATCGCGAGCCTTGCGACACCGACCCGGCCCGCCAAGCGACGAACGTCCATGACCATGATCTTCAAGCGGCGCACCGACCGGGGCGACCGGGTAACCCTCGGGGCTCGGCCCGCACCCATCTCGGCCTAGGGCCTTCGACTTGCTGCATGCAGAACGTGCCCCCCTCCTTCACGTCATACAGCGACAAGGGGCCATAGATACATGTCCGCGCGCCGGTGCGGCTGGGGGCGTTGCTGCTCGGGTGGTTGTTTATGTTTGTATGCCTTGCGACTCCGACCGTGCTGGAGGAAGAGGAGGATGAGGAGCTTGGCGGCCAGCGGAAACAACAAGTGGGCTGGTCGGGACGATCGATGGAGTGCTGACGAGGTCGAGATCGACAGCACGGTCGCACCCGCATGGGCCACGCGACATAGCTGCACACCCAGAAAAACGTTGGCACACCGGCGCCCGGGCGTCAGCCCGTGCCAGCGGTGACCCGTCGCGGCTGGGGGTCGTCACCATTTCAACGCCGCTGACTTCGGCGGTTTTTCTTTAGGTATAACCTGTACCAAGGTAGGGGCAGCGACTCGCTTAGTCTGGCTACTGAAGGCCGTGAGTAGATCGGCGCGCAGAAATTGGAAAGCGCTGGCACTGCGTCATCGCTTTTTTTCTCACCAAGTCGACCCCCTGGCGCAATTTCACCAGGTTCAGGCACAGGCACGGAGAACACGTCGGCGCATGATGAGATGCCTCGCTGTAGTCGCAGTGATTCTTGGGAGGTCCAATTATTGCCCAGCACATGCACAAATCATAGCTGCTCTGTTGACTCTCGATCTCGTCCTCCACTCCCTGGATTTCCTTACGTTGCCGGTCGTTGCACTGGGCGGCCCTCTGCTCAAGCAGCGAGGCCAGGGCGCCCCGAGGGCGTGCACCATAAAAACTTCATTCGGGTAGAGATTTCTCTGATCAAAAATAAGAAAGAACAAGAAGCGCAAGCGTATATATGTCAGTACAATCAAGTGGTCAAAGTTTCAACTGCTTGGTTTACATTTAAGTATCCGACCGCCTACCCAGTGGCCTGGTCCTTTTCAAAAAAGTCGGCAGAGCATCAAGGCACCACTCTATTCATCCAGAACAAAATGGCCCGTCCACAAAAGCACGGAGAGAAGTCGCGTGCCCTCTTTTTGTTTTGTAACGCCTACCGCAGTGTCCTGTGTCCACGTCTCCCTTATTTCCCTCACTGTGGCACACTGTTCGCGAGATCTGTGCGCCCCGCTCCATTCATCGCGCTGCGAATCGCCTGACGGTACGCGGGATACCCTACCATCGACGCTCCTCCGACCACACGGCGCTTCGCCTGCACGAATGCCACTGCCGTCGGAAAACCCACGTCGTACTCCAGCATCACGTACGCGATCATCACCGTGGCAGATCTGTCCATCCCCTGGGCGCACCCAACGAAGACGCGCTGGCCAGCAGCGCGGACCAGTTGCACCAGTCGGATGGCCCGAAGCAGCTCGTTGTCGCCCACATTAAGAGACGCCTCGGACACGTCCGGGGGCCGCTCCTCGCCAGTCCTCTGCGTCAGCGCGACTTGGTACAGTTTGGTGTCCTCGATGCGGGCATACTCGTCGTCACTGAATTCTAGCGCTCGCAAGTCAGGAATGGCGCTGCAGCCGTCCTGCGGGAGGGCGTTCGCCTGCGCGGTCGCCTTCGCGGCGTTCCCCTTGCCCGGACCCGCGCCCCATCGTCGGAAGAGCTCCCACTGCTCACCGGTAAGATCTGTGGGGACGGGCGCGCCCCAGCCAGGACCTGCCACGCGGCGGGCCGCGACATGGGCATTGTAGGCATCCCGGGCCTCCTTGACGCTATCGAGCACGTCAGCGGCCATTTCCCTCTCCGTCGGACCTTGATCAGCCTGCTGGCGCAGCTCCAGCTGGCGGCGCAAGTAACGACCATGACCGGCAGAATTGAGGACTGGGGAATGGAGCGCGAAGTTCACGGCTGCGACAACAAAATTCACGTCTGGGTGGATGGATTCCCACCTGACCGTTCCGGGCAGCCCCATGTAAGCGTTCCACCGACGCGATGCGATCTGGCGTAGCCCCAAATGCAAGTTCGTGAAACTACCCAGATGCAGTCCTGGCAGCACTTCGTCGGAAAACACGCTGTCTTCTTCAGGCGGGTTCAGCATGATACGCCTAAACGAGTCTTGTTCGTTCCGCTGTTCATGATAGCGCGGCTCGTCGAAAATTCCGGAAAAATCAGCCAACCGAACGGATTCGGTTTCACTTCGGTTCGCCCACGCCACATGCCGCATCAAATACTGTTCTGCGTTCCGTACAATCTCGTTCGTGCGCATGTCTTCCTTGGTACGGCCACGGTCAGCAGCAACGGCTCCCGCATGCCTGTACGAGCGGCGTTGGGGATCTTCGTCGGGTATTGTGAGTTTCTTCATCTTGAGATTTCTTTGTTCGTGCTATGTCCGGTCGCGCTGCTGGCATCAGAACAAGCAGAGCCAGATTCACACTCACTTTTAGTTTTATGCACGTAGTCGCAATAAATGGTAGTACTTAAGTAAGCAAATTGCCGCACGGTTTGTCACGAGCAACTACCCCTACCACTTAACAACCTTCGATATGCGTACCAACATGACCCAGAACGTGGGTCGTGCTTACCTTGGATCAGCTGCCTCCGCTGCAGCACCGGCGGGACCCAAACACCGTTGCCGTTTGGCGTTTGGAGCAGCTGGGTGTGGTTCGGCCTCAGGCGGCGCAGCAGCATCGGCATCAAGAACCGCCGGAGCCGCAATTTCTGGGCGCCGTCGCGCGGCGTCCATCACACCGAAGCACTCCATTAGCACAGTTTTCACCTCGTCCGGCCTATCAAATCCCATGCGACGTAGCTCGAGAACAGATTTTTGAGCCAGGTACTGCACCCGGTCGATCACTTGTTCGCCGTCCTGCCGGTCCGCCGCCAAACCGTTTAAGACGCGATGATCGTTGCGCTGCCGCAACTCCGTGGCAAACTCGTTAGCTCGCGTACTCAGGCCGCGCGGACCGGAACGCCAGTCATCGAAATTTCCATTCGCGCGTTCCACCGCCCTTGCGCCGTCAATCTCAGGGTCCACTTGGTTGCGTACGGCTGCACAGACCCTGGCCCACTCCGCAGTCTGCTCTCCAGAAAACAACCAGTTCGGCGCCGACGGACGCATGGCGAGCGCTTCCCAACTGAAGATGAAGAAGGAGCTCCACCACGTTACAATCGCCGAAAGCGCCACAAGCTGTGGACGCCGCCAGAAGAATCCTACGACCATTTCGGTTGTTGCGATGGATTGTGTGGAAGTGGTTCTGTCGTGGATGTGATTCGTATTTCTATTTTCCTCCAAGATGAAGAGTGTTGAAAGTGCTCTTGCTCGGTTACTTGACGTAGCCGTAGCCGAGTGAAAGGGAATGTGTTTCGATTCAGGCAGTAGATATGATTCACATTCAGTTGTAGTTGGACGCTACTAGAAGTCGGTGTTCGAAGATGAAGATGATATCAAGTAGGGCGGACCACTAAGACTTCTATCAACGACTTATCTATTCATCTGTCTCTTGTACTTCCTTGTTTTTACTTTTAGTTTGACGCCCTTAATCATCCGGCTCAACATGCACACGATTTAGCCCATTTCCGTTTCTTTCTCTACCAGTGAATCTCGGTTTAGTTAACGTCTATCTCTATGGCAGCGCCGTAAAAATGAATCTAAATTTCATTCGAGTTTTAATCGACACACGCGACACGATGTCAGGATCGTCAAGCATTGCGATTCTTTCACTTGTGGGATCTACTTCAGAAGACCAGCATGCATGAAGTAGATAGTGAAGGCCGACTCATTTACTTTTTTTTTCACCTCTCAACTGAGGTTCTATCCTCAAGTTTACGTCGGAGTCTCAATTTTCGCGTCGGATGGATGAATGGTTTCTGTATTCGATTTCGCTCACCAAACGTGGCGGTCGGTCAAAGTCATGATGCTGGCCTAAAATTTCAACATGCAATTCCCTTTAAGCTGGCATCTCATCTCTGTTGAATTTATTTGTAGTAAGTTTGGGATTGATGGGTCGTCAACGATCACAAAAACTAAACACCACTAGTACATCGTCAGCAGCACCAGTCCCAGTTCGAATGCATCGACGACGACCTTGAATCGGAGATGCTACTGCTAGAACTTTATCTTCATAGATACTGAGCGTGAAAGAGAACGCAGTGGGTCGCAGCGGTCGCTATTCTTGACGAGCATCATCAAGTCACTTAGTGTCCTTACACGAACAGGAACAGCGCTCGTAGCAGCCCGGCTTGGTCAAGCCCTCGGAGGTGCCTCCAAGTCAGCGGAAGTGGAACTAATACCGTCCGAGTAGAGCCAGAGAGCGAGACACAGACTCCACAAAATCATGCAGCGTGAGCGCCCAGGCAGAAGCAGAAAGCTAAAGCACAACTTTTACTAATAACGCTGAGTACCAAGCTAGTGTAGTAAATTCCACTGACTTGTCTCGTCGGCGCATCTGCTCGGCCGTGACTCGCACATGTGCGACCATGAGTATCGTGCCCGATCGCTAATGCGGTTGCGGCGCAAGCGCACCAACAGCGTGGAAACGAGACGCGGTCTTGACACCGGCGCGGGCCTCTGCTGGCTCCCCCGTTACATCCCTCGTTTCCTCGACCTCGCCCGCCGCCGCTTCCTGTAATTCTCTGCCCGTCCACCTCTTCTCGTCGTGGTCGGACGCGCTCTCGACGTGCAGCAGCATTCTCCGCAGATCTTCCTGCGCGCACCACGTGGAATACGCCGCCATTCCCAAGTAAACAACCTGCAGCACTAGGCTCCAGTGCGTGATGTAGCAGAACCACGCGCTCGCCACCCGCCACCACTGCGTCAGGGAGATGACCAGAATCCCGAGCGCCACCAGGAAGAAGAGGGTGCGGAGGTAAAGGAAAGCAGGCCTCACGTTGCCCCCATTGTGTGAAGTGGTGATCGACGTTCCTTGCTGCAGCTGTACCCATGATGCGGTCGTGGATGTGGCGCTCACTCCGCTGGCAACCTTCGTCACCGCGGTCTGAATCTGATGTTCTGCACCGCCACCGGTTGATGCTGAGGAACCTACCATGACTGCTTCGCAACAACCGTCAGCGGGTTTCTTGGGGACACGAGCTCTACTGATGCCGCGCTTCTTCACGAAGACGTTTGTGTTGACACGTCCGAAATCTACACCACTGGTAATCAAAGTGCTTCCCCGCGGTTGTGCTGATACGGGCGAGGCCGGTCGTGCCGGGAGCGGTGGTCTATCATCAGCTGACGGCGCTCGTGCTGCTACTGCTTCTGTACTCCTCAATGCTGAGCTGACAGCTACTCCACGCTGGCCCGCTGGCCCGGCGACGGACGAGTCACCAATTTCTTCGAACACGACAGCGGCGGTGGATGGAGAGGGCGGGTCCTCGCCCGTATTGGAAGAGGACGTGGACGTTTGAACTACTACTTGAAGGTCCAGGTTGGGGTCGCTTTCTGCACTGCTACTTCGTTCTCGTTTCATGACCTCGTCCAGCACCTCGTCGAAGTCGTTTGTGTTTTTCAAACACGCCAGCCCGGAGCCCCCGTAGCATTCGAGAAACTCCAAGTGCGACATTTTGTCCAGCTCGAAAACCTCGCGGGGATTCTCGATCAACCGCCGCAAGAAAATCAACGGGGAACGCGCCTTCCCTCCGTCGCGGAAGAGCGCCTTGCGCCAGCCGTGCTTCCCATACAGACGGAGGGATTCGGCTTTGTGTATCGCCAGCGAACCGCTCCGGAAGAAGCTGCCAAAATCCTCGGAGAGCCGGTTGCTGAGTGAAGAACCGAAACCGAGCGAAGAGCTAGGACGGAAAATCGTGTCCACCAGGGGGAGGGATATCCTGTTGAACAGAGGAACGCCGGCAACCGCGGCAGATGTCGTTGATGACGCAGTGCCAGCGTGGAGGATAGGAGCGTCGTGGACGTCTGCGTTCGAGTATTGGGCACGGGTGGGTGCGCGCCCGGTTGTACTGGTTTGTATTTGATCCTGCCCACTTCTATCGATCTCCTGCTTTGCCTTTTGAAGGTGTGAACCTGAGTCTGATGTTGCAGCTTGGTCATGATCTACGTCCTGCAACAATGTGGTCGCTTCACCGGCGGTCCCCGCTCCTGCTGCTAGTGATAGCGACGATTCCGATCGGGATCGCGATTTTCCCCGCGTCAGCGACGACTTACTGCCTGACGAGCTGGCTTCCTTGTTCCCGCCCACAGCTCCAACCGTCGTGCCTATGCTCGGGCGGCGTAGCTCAGCATCCGACTCGACGTCTTGATGTAGGTGAGGATCCCGCATCTCGTCATCTCGCGCGCACACAAATTCCAGCTCGCTCTCAACCGCTGCTACCACGGGCGACGACGGCTCTGAGACGCCTGCTGTTGAAGGGGCATTTCCATTTGCAACCATTGTCCGCCACCGCCGATCCAAAATGCACATCCAGAACGCCAAGAAAAGCATCGGCAGGAAACAAAGCAGAAACACGCAGCCCATGATAAGCGTACTCCAGACGTTCGCCCAGTTTAATGTTCCGTAAAAGTAGTTGCACATGGACCTCACGTCGGTGCTTTTCTCCGCGACGGTTCTTCCCTCCAGCTCAGCGTTCGTCATCGGGCGGCAGCTGCTCGTCTCCGATTCAGGTTCCACGGCATTGTCGCATACCCTACTGCAACTGACCTCGAGAGTCAGAAAGTAGGCGACGAGCGTGAACATGCCATAGCAGAGACCCAGTGTCAGCACGTGCACACCGTCTTTCAGCTTCAGTCTCTGGTTATTGCAGCATGCATCCGCCGCCATCAGCGCGAAAGTTACCCCATGCGACAGCACCTTCACGTAGAGGAAATCGTCTTCGGCTAGTACGGATTTGTTCTTCTCGTTTGCTCGCGCAACTTGCTTCGGAAATACGAGGAACCAGAACAGAACGCACACGAGGAACGCGGCGGGGAGGGAGGTGACGAAGAGGCGTTGCGCGATTTTAGAGTGCACGGGGGCTTGCGTTTGTTCCAGCTCCTTAGCTTTCCGGAACGGCAACATGACATGACACACCCGTGCGACCTTGATCGTGTCGTCTGCGGTGCCGAAGGGCGCACTCGTCGTGGAGGACGATCGATTGTTTGTATTACTGATGTTTGAGTTTGTGGAAGTGGAACTTTGTGTGTGGGTGTGCTGCATTTCGATGAGGCGCGGTCGTCCACTTTCGCGCAGCACGGCGTGGGGGTCATCCTCGTGGTCTTGTTCTTTAGGACTGCTTCTGTTGCGGCTGCGCGGATCGACGACCTTGACGCTCTTCTTGTTCCTCACGGAGACCACTGGAGCCCCTCTGTTGAAATCCTGAGAGGAGCAGGGAACCGCCGCCAACGTTGTCGAAGGAAAATCTGTATCAGGCGGAGCTTGGTCTCCATAGTTTGCAGCTGGAGGAGCGGAGGTAGCCGTAGTGGAGCCTGACAGTTGCGCTCCCGCGGCGAGAAGAGAGTCTTGCTTCGCTAACATTCTGATGGTCCCCCGGAACCAGAGTGAATGATAAAAAATGTTATTGATAAATGAGCACAAAATTATAGTACCGAATACTGCACGTGCACGCCTGTACAATACTAGACACCCATAGCCTTAGGCTTAGCGCGAAGGTGATGATCGTGCTCCAAGATCAGCTTTGCATTTGTTGCTACTTCCAAGAATTGTCATCGTGATGCGTCTCTGAAGAACTCGGTCGAACACCTGCGTCGCCCAAAGAAAAGAAAGAAACAAAATTCAATTGTTATAGAAGAACTCAACTGAAAAGTGCCGCTCACACTCGTTCTCTCTCGTACTAGCTGCTCTGCTTCAGGTTCAGCTGCTGCTTCTCTGACCCTGAGCGTGAGTTCCAAGTTAGCGTTACTAAATTCCCGAAGCCGGATACCAGTACCTCCATCAAAAAAAGAAAAAATAAAAAAAACAATAACAAAAAGCAGGGAAGTAGTCGGATCGGGTAAGTAAACAACTGTGCATCCATTGGCACACCACAGCAAATAAATGAAGAAGTGGCCAAGCTCGATGAAGTCATCTTGTGCCGAACCGTCGGCATTGGGGGCCTTGTTCTTCAACATCCCTAAAATGGTCTCTTTGGCTTCGCTCCAGCATCTCTCCAGTAATGTTTTCTGCAGATTATGAAGCGTTTTCACATCCATGCGTTTGCACCTGCGCGCTGCCGAACAAAAAAGCCTGGTCATAAAGTATCAAGAATGTCGAGGTCGACGACGTAATAGTCCAGGAGCTTGCGTCGTGCGTTTCCATCTTCACTGAGACTGACCTCGGAACGAAGCTGAGGGCCGCGCGCCCTTTGGATTCATTCAGCCGCCAGATCAATCGATCATATTAAGCGAAAAACGCAGCGAAAAACGCGCGAGTATCATCAATCAGCAGCCACTCGCATCACTACTGCCGAACAGCTGCAGCTCGGGGATCGCTTTGAGTCTCCCAGGCCGCAGCACCGCTGGTGGAAAGGTCGATGCCGGCTTCGTCGACGTGCAAAGAATGACCTTGCGACCGGCGCCACGTACTTTCTCGATACCGTCCAGTAGAACGAGGAAGGTAGTCAGTAGCCGGTTGTGCACGGAACTCGTTGCCCCGTCGCCATCGTCATCGTCGTCGCGGGCGAGCCACTGGTCCACGTTCTCAAACAGAAGGATTTCGTCGGATGACGCTGCTGCGGTAGTTTTGCTTTTGTTCGTCGGTGGACGACGAGCATTAAACACCTTCCGCAGATTTTCCTCGGACTCCCCTACGTACGGCGAGATCAGGTCGGACGGGAAAATCGTACGCACAGGCGGCACGATTGGCGTCACCGGGTTGTCGTTTTTCGTGCGGTCTTTTTCTCCGGCCGCAGCTCCCTCACCGACGCAAGAAATTCTATTCTTCTCATTCTCCGCTAGGCCAATCGCGAGCCACTGTGCGACCCACTCGCAGAGATGTGTTTTTCCGGAGCCAGACGGGCCGCATATGAGAACGGCGCTAGGCGCGTCAGAGTCCAGGGCCATGGCTTCAAAGTGCTCCGGAGCGAACCGGGGCCACAATATCGCGTCCGCCATTGCCTTCCGCTGCTCAAGACAACCGATGATCTTGAACTCCTGCTTTGGGGCTGCTGCCGATCGTTTTTCTGGTGATGATTCGGCACTTGCACTTTCGTTAGAAGTACAAGTAGCGCGGCCGCCCCTAGAGGTAGAGGATAGGATGTCTGCGGATGACGTCAAGATCACGTCAGTCTCGCTGCCCAAGCTCCGTAGCAACGTCTGGGACGCCGTCTCGCCAACTACAAAATGTGCTGATGTGATCGCCGCGGAGACCGCTCCTGGCCGCTGATCGTTTTCTTCTTCCGGTTGCGCCTTCGTGCTTCCGGCGTTTGCTGCCTCAAGCAGCGACAGTACCTTCTCGAAGGTAACGACGTTCGAGCGGCGCGAAGCATCCGCTGTCGTATCTCCATCCCTTTGTTTCTGCTTGCTTGCCGGCAGATGCAAAGTCACATCCTTGAGGAACTCACGCCAGGCCGAAGCGATCGGCTTGCCGCGAACTCCGACGCCAACCACGTAGACCCCCAACTTCCCCAGAACGCACTCCTCGTGCTGGTGCTTCTGCAATACCTGCCACATGTCCACGTGCTTCAGGTGGCTCTTCCACGGCACCATTTTTGACGCCCCTAGCGGCGTACTTTTTCCGCCCGTAAGCGATGATCCCAAGGGGGCGTGCTTCGCCGCGCCGGCGCCACTGAGAGAAGTAGAAGTCGTCCTCGACGAGGACGTCAAAGCTGCGCGCAGCGGTAGCATCCAATCCATCGAAGCTGCGGATTCGTTTTCATTCTGCACCAGCTCTAGTAGGTCTTCCAGCAGCTGCCCGCCCGCAAACAGCGCTTCCAGCTGCTTCTGCTTCCAGTCGCTTCCGCGGTCCTGTGCTGGCGGGTTCAGCATGCAGGCAGTTGAGAGCCCGTCCAGAATGAGCACCTTCTGGTCCACTTTTTCGTCGACCACGTGGTGACCGTGGTCGGAGGTCGCTGGCTTTAGGAACGTCAGCAAGAACTGTAAGACCTCGTCGCGGTGGTACGTAGAGTCGTCTTCCCGCACGACGGACCCCCAGTTCAGGTACACGAACGTCAAGTGCTCTCGGGACGGTGAAGCTATCGCGGGGATGTAGTTTGACGGTGAGCGAGTTGCAGGCGAGGATGTTCTGCTGCTCCCAACGTCGCTTGCTGTCGGACTTCTTTCGTCCGAGCCCGAGGGTGGTGCTGTTTGCGATTTCGCATTCGCCGCATCCCGGGCTATCATTTGCTTCCCGATTGCAGCTGCGGCGATTTTCGGATGAAGGGCTCCTGTGCCCGGGGTCTTGCACGAGCTGAGCAAATCATAGGTGAGGATCATCCGCCGACCGTCCTCCGGAAGCAAGGCCTGCAGCTGCCCACTGAGCTTGGCCTCCACTCGTGGACTCTTGCTTGGCGCTACCGCAACATCCGTGCTGTTAAGTGCGCGCACGATCCACGACTGGTCCTGTCGGTAGGAAAAGGTGGTATTCTCCCAATCAAGATCGCCATGACGATCCTTGTAGTCCTGCTCTGCTTTTTCCCGCTCCTCGCTTGTTTTGGGGTGGAAGTGAGGACTGTGTTTGTGTCGGTGACCGTGGTCAGGACTCCGTTCCCCGCTCACGCGCTTGATTTGCACACGAAAAGCAAGAATGTCCTCGGCAAGGTACAAGAGCGGTAGAACTAGTGCGGCAGGTGCAACGCCATCTTCTTCGTCCGCTTCAGCACCTTCTTCGCTGTCTCCCGGCGCTTCCGCATCGTCCGCTCGCTGTATGGTTCCCCGATACTCGTCGCCTGGGTTGAGGTTGTTTTCATATGCGTTGCGGCCCTCGTCTACAACGTCAACGCAGGTCTTGGCTTCCGAAACCGGCACTAAAACGACCTTCTTCATGAACAAGTCTCCAAGCACGCCAGAGTTCCGCCTCAAGGACCGGCTCTGCCCCCCCTCCCTGGCGCTTTCAGCTGCTTTCGCTTCCTTTTCCGGCCTTTGATGAGGCCGCATATTAGCAGGATCGTCTCTATTATGCTCCGCGACGACACCCACCTCCAGCCGGGTGCGCAAGTTCAGAATCTGTCTCTGCACGACGTCTGTGGCGCACCGCTGGGACCAAAACGCGAAAGACAACATGTCCTCCGGATTGGCCCCACTCCCTGCGATAAGAGCTCGGCTGCCACCGTTCGCTCTCGCCGCCAAAATTCCTTGAGCGGCGGTGTCAAACGCCACCAAAGGGCCCTCGACGTCGACGTGAATGTGGTCGTCTGCGTGCTCCTCGTCGTATTCCGCGATCATTTTTGGCCAGTGAAGCACGTTTCTCCGAAATCCGCTGGTGGCATTTCGATGCCGGAGCTCGAAAGAATACGTGTAGCGGCATCCTTCCGGGTTGTCCCCGTGCCGGAAGAAGCCCTGGGTCCAGAGAGGAAGACCGAGGCGAACCCATTCAGCGTCGGGTGTGTTTCGTTCCCGACCTTTAGAAACCTCTTTTTCGGGGCCGGCGACAGGGGCATACTCACTCACAACGGCGTGAAATAACATGCATTCTGTCGCTTCTTCCGATGCCGTTTCTCCTGACGAGGAACCGAATTTCGTTACAGCCTTAGCAGGTGGCGCCGTACGTTTCGCCACACGACTCAAAACCAGGTCCACCACCAGTTCCTGCACCTTCTCGTAGGTTTCGTTACTTTTTCCCGCCTGCACCTCTTCGCTGCTGGTGGGTGTCGAGCCAATGTCCACCAGGGCCGCCTCAGACGGAAATTCTGGATCGGTGACGTAACCGAGAAACACCTTCATTCTTGTCGCGAAGTTGGGTATTTTACAATGTGAAGATGTTCTCGAAAACATAAAGTCAGATTCTACACCTGGGGATGTGATAAGTACACAGCGATGCCGATAGTGAGATCATTGGTGGAACTGGGGGTAAGCGTACCGCGAAATTAGCATCCATATGGTTTATGTAAGTATGTTATAGCTATGAGGCGTTTAAAACAAGGTCAAGCTACTGTGATCATGGAGCGCGCACTGCAGTATAATGCACACTTGACACTTGTTGTTACTCGACAATCTGCCACGCAGCCGCGCTAGGTGCTGCCTGCTTATGTTTTACTATTCAGATGTAAGATGCGTTACACGTAGTTCACGACGTGAAATGTGCGAGCAGAGCAAATGAGATAGATCGATTCTCGGAGTGATTCTGATTGGATCGAAAGTGAAAGAACAAGCTGCATTATGATGTGCTCATGTTGTGCTCCTCGGTCTACAGCAAACACTGACAAATTGCTGAGTACACGCAGCTGAGAGAAAAAGGCTGGCACGAGTTCGTCAGATTTTCTTGAATGAAGTCGACTTCTTCAGGGAAGCAGACAAGATCGAATTTTCAGCTGGCAAGCGTGGGGGGTCTGTAGGCGTTGTACCTCGTCGGCAAGTGTTTTCTTGAGAAGCCTCCCGCGGACTTGAATCGGTCCGGTAGCGGCGTTGCCTCGGGATTTAAAGATCTGTACTCGAATTCTTGTTTCAGCTTTGCGAAACCGTGCTGCTGACGGCTCGTGACGACTTCCCACTGCGTCCTTCGTCCGATAGAAGCGCAGAGATGCTGGTTCTCGACAAGTCCCGGATGCAGAGTGTTGACCAGCAGGATGTAGGATGCAAACGAATCCGCGTCCGGCGGGTCCTCGCCGCCTGCAGCTACAAGTTTGCCCTGCTGCTGCTGCTCCTGCTGCTGCTCTTTCTGCTCACGTGCAGGCGGTACGCCAGCATCGCCGGACAAACCTGCCAGAGCTGCAGGCATAGGTGTTCCCAGTTTATGGTCCCAACCCGAAGCAAACGAGATGGTTTCCTCATTCGCAAAGTGCCTTCTGCCGTGACCCCCGATATCGACGAAAGCGTTCCCCAACAGATTCATGCCCAGCGTGACGCTAAGGTTGCTGCCCTGGCTTTGCCACCGAGAAAACCGCGTGCCAGGACTCATCCGTATTATGCTCACGTGCTCGCTGTCGCCGTTCGTGTACCTGTTCGAGTGCAATATTGATATACGTGAAATGGAATTCGACATGCTGGCCCTAGAACCAACTTTCTTGTCCTCCTTAACTACCTCCATCACGATCATGTGGCATGGACCATGCCCAACTTTAACTTCCCACTGGGAAAAACAAGCTCTACTTCTAGAAGATCTCCGTCTCCTCCTCGAGATCGAGAATCAAATTGATTCAGTACGGCAGGTCGAAGTGGTGGCATTTCATCTGTCTGATCATTTCCGCCACTGCTGGGATGGCCTTCATCGAGTCTGGCCGCATGTATTTCTGCTCCAAAAACGCGATGCGTTCGAGGCTGCCAGATTCGAGTTCCTCGCCGTCGTCCTTGAGTTTCACGTTCAGAACCCAGTCTGGGACTTCATTCTCCCTGTCGGCGTACAGAGACACGAAGTGCTGCAGTTCTGCGGCGATGAACGGACGGAAGGTCTTCATCACCGTAAGCGGCATCTGGATGCGGGAATCGTCGTCCCAAAACACCTTCTCTTCCAATAGCGGAGGACTTTGGTTTTCGTTCGTGGTACTCTGGATACTTATGGCGGGTGTGTGATTTACGGAAGTCCAGTTTATGTATGCACCGTTCGCTTGCAGCGTCACTCGATTCTTGCTCTTCTCGTGCGAAGCCACCTCCTGCTCCCCGTCCTCGTCTCCCGCGGCCCCGGCGGACGACGCTCCAGTTTTTTGTGTTGCTTCCCGAAACACCCGCTCCGCGCCTTCCACGTCCCCGTGACTCTTCAGTAGCTTGAGTGCCAGTGAGTACGCATTTTGCGCGGCACGACGTACCCACTCGCTTTCCGTTTCGAATTCGAGCCTACTCTTCCGCGTGCGCGCGACCGCGCAGAGTGCTTCCGCGACGGTGCGGTAGTAAGTGCTTGCATTCGGCTGCTCCACGAGGTACTGACAAGTGCGAAATACCAGGGGCGCGGCGTCATCAGTGAGTACGGCCCTGGCGCTGTCGTCTTGTTTGTTCATCTTGTTCGCGCCGAAGCCTTCGCGCCCACTCCCTGCTGTGTCTTTCCCGACGTCGCGCCCGGCGCGCGCCAGTGCTTCTCTTAAATGCTGAAGCGTGAGGTTCTCGAATTGCTTCCTGGCGGCGCTTTCAGGCTGCTCAAGCCCAGAGACAAGTGCGGCCTGTTCTGCTGCGCGCAGCGCGCCCCGCACCGAGAGCGGGTAGACGTATTTGCGGAAGACGAGCGCCGTCGGAACCGAGGTGTAGCGCACACTATGGTCGAGCTTGTGCATGGTTTTCCAAAATCGCACGAAGCGGCTCTTCCATCGATGTAGAACCTTGGGCGCCCTGAGCGTGCCGAGAACGCCGAGCCCGAGGGGGGCCGAGTTAGCAGCCGCGAGCGGTGACGCCATTTATTTTTGCTAGTGCTCAGATTCAGAACTCAAACCGATTCATTTACTTCATTTTAGATTGATTCTGTGAAAATTCCACGTACGTAAGAAAGTAGTTGGTCTGCCGCGTTCTACAACAAGCATGCAGCGGCGCTGTCTTTCTTCAGCCGTTTTGCGCCGCTCTGCCCTCGTCACGCCGCTCACTCGAAATTTTGCTCATTTGAGTGAGCGGCGTGACGGATCAAATGCGCTCACGACGGACCCGCTCATTTGTTCCGCTTGTCCTCTGCCTTTGCATTCTACAACTTGTTCTCAGTCAGAGCATGCTTTCCTGAATCGCTTGGAAGCACAGCATCGCTGCAAATGCCCCGGGGTCCATATTTCCCTCTAAATCCTCGCCGCTCAAGTACTGGGCCCGCCCGGCGCGCGCAGTTGTGAGCTTCTGTGTACTCTCCGCACCCGCTTTCGCCGCGGGAAACAGCATCTCCGGCACGTCCCCCACCTGAACCCGACTTGCGGGCAGCAGCGCATCCAGCATCGTGCGGTCCCCCTCCTTCGCCCCTCCGATTTCGCTCATCGTCTTCGTCGCTTTCTGGAAGGCAAACATCAGTTTCGGCTTCGGCCCCTTGTTCTTTGCATTCGCCGCGTTTTGATGTTGGTTTTCCCGCTCGAATTCCTTCAAGCCCCCGCTCATAGCCGCGAAGAGGATGCTGAGGAGAACCCCGCTGCTACCGCCCATGTTCTTCCGCAGCAGCTTCGACAAGCCGTCGCACAATTTCCAGTAGGGCGTGACGTGCAGACGGTTTTGCCCGATTGCGGCGAGCACCGCGTTCGCGCCGAAGGCCATTTGCGTGCCCGTATCGCCATCCCCCACCAGAGAATCCATCTCGTTCAGGGACTCTTTGTTCTCAACGAGCATCTCGCACACAGCTCGAACGACTCTCAGCGCCGCGAGCCCGTCGTCGGGCAGCGGCTGCGCCAAGCGCTCGGCAGTGGCCTCCTGACTCTCGTCGTCGGGCTCGTCCGCTTGCGCCTGCGCGGCTGCGTCTGACGCGAGCGTCGAGTACAGGGGGGGCATGCCACCCAGATCGGTCCCGTCCCCCGGACCGCCGAGAACGACGTCGTCGTCGCCTTGCAGGTATATCGGGTCGAGTTCCCGAAAATATATGCTGCCGCCGGCCACCACGCCCGGCCACGCCGTAAAGCCAGCCACCTCGGCATTCAGGCGCTGCACCATCTTTTCGTCGCACACCGCAAGCGACAGCGAAAATCCGTTCATTTCCAGCGAAGTCATCAAGGCCGCGGGACCGACCGTCAAGATCTGCCTGCGCCCGAGATTCTTCAACACCTCGTGCGCGATAGTCTGCATTTCCAGCGCCGGCACCCCCCCTAGGTTGTTCAGAAGCACCGCGATCGCTGGCTTTGTTTGCTGCTTGCCCTTTGTCCCGTTATTTCCGGCATCCCCCCGTGAGAACTCCGCGGTTTCCTCGCTCGATTCCTCCGGACACGAGGGGTCCAGCGCCGCCATAACCTCGTCGATCACGATGCCCACGATTTCCGCGACGGGCAAAACGTCCATCTTTCGCAGCCCGGGCTCGCCATGAATGCCCAACCCAAGCTCCATCTTGTTGTCGCCGAGCGAGCGGCCCTCGGAGGAAAACGGGTGCGTGCACGTGGACATCGACACGCCCATCGATTTTACCGCGGAAGCGATCTGCTGCGCTTCCTGAAAGACGGTATCCAGCATTTGGCCGTCCTCCGCCGCGGCACCGGCAACCTTGTGCACGAGCAGCGTGCCCGCGAGCCCCCGTGCACGGGAAAATTTCAGGTTGTTGTAGGTTTTCGTGGTCCCCCCGCCTCCTGTCGCGCCGCTCGATGACGCGACACTGTTGGCAGTAGCGCCGTCGACAGCCCCCGGCCCCACGCTGCTCTGGAGGCTCGCGTCGATCTCGTCGCGAACCGCGACGTCATCGGCGACCACCACCATGCGAACGCGAAGACCGTACTCAGTCTTCGCGCGCTCCGCGGCAAGGCCGAAATTGAGTCGGTCCCCGGTATAGTTCTTCACGATGAGGAGGCAGCCTTTCGGGCCGGTGACGGCGACAATCGCGGAGAGAACGGCGTCGACCTGTGGTTGTGGTTGTGAGCGCTGTGAACGAATGTGATGCGTGGTCTCGTCACAGAAAATCAAGCAGATAAAGTTAAAGTTCGACTTTAAAGCCACTTGCACAACTTTTTCTACCTAGTACCGTCGGCGACGCGAATATTTCTCCGGACACTGCGGCCGTGAGCAAGCCCTTCCCCACGAATCCTGCGTGCGCCGGTTCGTGGCCGGCCCCGCCGCCGCTGATCAGAGCGACCTTCTGCTTGGTCCAGTCCTTGCGAACGATCACCTTGGTTCCGTCTGTGTACCTGAAGCGTGTGAGGTAGGCCGCATTCACCGCCACGAGGCCGTCGATAGCGTCCTTGACGAGGCCGCCCTCCTCCTCGTTCACAAACCGCTTGGGGTGCCGCCTGCCAACGGGAGACCCCGTGTCATCCATCATCGGAGGCTCGTCACGCATCTTCGGTAGTCGATCCGATTCAGATTCACCACTTGTTGTAGTTCCGCTTTTGGTGCCAATGTTCTCTTTTAAATTAGATTCTGCGGAAGGAAGAAGTCACAAAAGCGCGGTAGAAGTCACGAGATACGATTGACGTCAGCAACAGGACGATGATGATGAACCACGAAGCTTCCACACCCATGCTTCATCCTGGTGCTGAGCAGAGGGATATAAAGTAGAAGCTGGCAGCGTCCTTGCAAGACGCAAAAAGAGCTGGTTTAATTACAGCTGTTTGAAGCAGAACAAGAACAACACTCATTTCCATGTGGTAGCAGCCACGCAGCGGCCTCACATTCAACAGTCTGTTTGCTCGGCGTGGCTCGTGCTTGTTCATCTTTCGCTTGCGTTTTTACAGAATTCGCGCTCAGCGAGAAGAGTCAGGCGCAAAGGATCAGCCGTACAGAGGTTTTTGATGTTTCATTTTTCATGTCGAGAACGTTGATCGGAAACGATGCCGTCGTCGATCCTACCTTAGAAATGGGGCTAGGAAAAGCAGCAGCAGCATAAACGAATCAACTACACACGTCCACCATGCAAAATCGTCGACCAAAGCCAAACGAAGAAACAGCTGGCTCATCGCGTCGGCGTCTTTAGGTTTACGTTTAGCTTACCTTAATAGAACTCTTGCAGCACCTGCTGCATCGCAATCTCGTTCCCGCGCTGGCAGTGATCGATGTAACACTCATTTGTCGTTGGCCAAAAGTAGCGGAGCTCCGCCGCCGGGACCCACACCGCATCGTATTGTGGCAAGTGGCCCCGCAGTTGCGCCGCATAGCAGTCCTCCGTGTTTGCCTCGGAATCAGAGTAGAACCCAGAGAGCCGTCTCGCGCAATGGGGGACTCCTTGATGGAGCTGGTCGCTGCTGCGCAAGCGCTGGGTTACACCCAGATCCGTACCGGAACTACAGCTATGTTTATGCCAGCCGCTGCGTTCGCGACACTCGGAGTCGTCTCGGGTACCTCGTCGGGTGTTACCGTTATGATGGAACTCCTCCGGCGAGAGTGCCGCGGGGGCACTGCTGGTGTGACCGTGCACCAGCCCGTTTTCGCGCGCGCGACGCTCGACTCGCGCCCGTACCAGGCTGGACCTACGATAACTCGCAATCCACGACCAAATTGCGGTGGCCGACGGCGGAGGCAAAACTCGGGTTGACCAGGAAGAGGCATCGATCATCGCAGAGCTGGAGGACCCACGCCGCGAACCGGAAGAAGCAAAAGGTGCTCTACTTCCCGGTAGCAACGGTTGCCTTGCCTCGGCATCCTCAGCATTTGCGCCGGCGCGATCCGGATCCCGATTTTGCGTTATTTGCCGCTCTTCTGGCGCTTTCAGGCACAGCTCCTCCATAATTCCCGAAAAATCGTTTGCGATCACCTCAGCGATGCGCTTTTCCTCGGCTTCTGTTTTCCGCTTGCGGAAGTGCAGGATCCTTCCCGGGGTGCGCTCTGGTACATACATTTCGAGAAAGACGTCCGCGAGGTCGATTCCCTCAACCAATTCAACTCTTGCAGACCGAGAGTGTATTGTCATGCTCTTTTGGAACTGCTGCTGACCTGTGCTTTTTCGTGTCGGTTTGAGGCTCGCTCGCTGGGCGGACGGACGCACGCTCATCGGCGCTGCGCTATCGACGTCGTCCTTTGCACCGCCCGAATTCTTTTCGTACGGCATGGGCAGCCCCGTCTCGCCGTGGCGCCCGACGACCCCGAGCGAAGCTTCCAGGCTCAGCGACGGCTGCAAGTTTGACCACGGCTGATCGCCGAGCGAACTAGTACAGGCCGCGGAGCAGGAAGAAAACGGGCCATACTTCTGCTCCTGACCGTCACAGTTGATTTTTGGCGAGAACTCCGCTGCATATCCAAAGCCTTCATACATGGGGTTGGGTTCGTACGGCGATGCCGAAGAAGATGCTGCGCTTTCGCCTGTAGACTGGAGCAGCTGAATGTCTGCGCCTCCGATGCTTCCGCTCGCCTTGCTCAGCTTCAAGCTCGACGCCATCTGGCCAGCGTTACGTCGCTCGTAGTTCGAGCCGGCCGTGGTGTCCGTATCCTGGCCGTGGTCCTCGTTGGGCTCCTCAGTTACTGTTGCGGATCGGAGTTTATTGTGGCCCTGCGGCGCGGCATCTCGATCACCACCCCCACCCTCCACCTCTTCGAAGTATCGGAGTATGTCCCGGTAAGTCACGTACACTTTGTTGTGCACAGTTGGCATCTCCGGAAACGTCAGCAGCACGCCCCGCCGACCCTTTCGCAGCACAACGCCGAGGGCTCGCGGCTGGATTTTGTAGTAGGCACGCTCGTTCTGGTTGAAAACTATCCGGTGCAGTGCCCGGAACTTGCTCCGGTTCTTCTTCACACGGCGTTTCAACGCGAGCGCCGCAACCTGAAGCTCGTCCTCGGTTGCCAGTCCAGCGAGTTTCGCCACCTGGGCGCTGTGGAAGATGTTGTACGGCGACGTCTTGTTCCAGCGTGCCGTGTTGCAAACGTGGAGGAGATCGTGGAGAGCGCTGCAAAGCCGGGGAGGTAACGCGAGGGGGAGCGCCTTCCCGTCCTCCTTCGTGATCATGTTGACGTCGTATTTGCTCATTTTGGCCTTCGCGAGCACCGAGAGGTAGTAATTGCGGTACGCAATGCAGCCCTCGACGGTGAGCCGCGGGATCACGTCGCACCCGTTCACAATCGTGAGCATGAACCTCTCCGACTCCTCCGCGAGTTTCGCGGAACAGGCAAAGGCCGGTGGCGCCACGAGGAGGCAGCGGAGCTGATGGCAATCTTTGAGCCAGGGGTACCGCCGAGACAGCAGAAGGCCGAAAACACAAGCCACGCCAGCCCCCAGAGAATGCCCAGTGACCACGACCTTGTACGTGGGACGACGAAGGAGCTGCTGAGACTGCTGGGACGAAGTAGATCCAGAGGCTGTCATAGAAGATCCTCCGGCTGAGAGCGATGTTGATCCGCTCGCGTTCGCGGACGAGCCAAAAACGCTTATTCGCGGCATGGACGCAGTCTTCTTGTTTTGGCCATCAGCACCACCCGTTCGGCGCTGGTCGTGGTGACATGTTCTAGCAGCTACCTCAGCCGGGCCCAGGCGCTGTGCGGACGTGAAGGTGGTCGCGCCCGAGCCCGACGGCGCGTTCGTGTTACTACCATGCCCCGCCACCTGCCCCAAGCCCCTTTTTCTGTTAATGAGTTCGAACACGACGTCCGCGATGGACCGAATCTGCTGCGAAGTGGCGAACGAAGGCGCACGATCTAAACCCCCCGACGATCCCGGCGCGCCGTCGTAGTCGTGAGTTTCACCTTCATCGTCCATGAAGTTGATTTTCGTGCTAGCACAGAACGACTTGTTTACCGGTGTCGACGCTTGCGCCTCATGCAGAAAACCGAACTCGTCCTCCTCTGCTGCATCCGAATGCTCATCGTTGCTTTCTTCGCCCGCGGAACAAGTGGGGTCCGGAAGATTCTCGGGTGGATAGCAGTAGGTATCCGGACCGTCATCTTTTGTTTCTGTCGCTGACCTGCTGCTGCTCCCAGGCACCAGGTCGCCGCTCTTTTTGTTTGGCGACGGACACGGATCGCCCGCGATGGCGCCGGCGTTAATGAGTTCGTCGATGATGTAGCTGATCTCCCTTAGGGCATACTCCGCGCAGTCAAGGAAAGAACCGTTCACCATCTCGTCCTCGGGCCCGTCCTCGGAGAGTTTCTTGGGGTGGTAGCTCGCCATCGTTGCAGCGTCCTGAGTTGCAGCGGTGCCGCGAAACGCGATCACAAGTGCGGAACTGAAATGATCCAGAGCCGCGTAGCTGACACAGTGTTCGCCCCCGATAGCCTGCGCGGTCGCGTGAAGAAGTTCGATGGTATCGGGAGTGTCGGGGTCGGTTTCCTGTCGTTTCTTTTCATCCCGAGGAGAGCGTTGTTGACCATCCACCTCATCCATCCGCTCTTGTTGGGTATGGCTGGCCTGTCCTTGCTGGGCTAATGGATCGGCATCTTCTCGATCTTTCGTTTCATCGCTTCGTCTTGGGGGCCCCGAGTCATTGCCATGATTTTCCGAGGGGGTCGTCCGCGACACTGAGTTTAGAGACGGCGTGGTTCCAAGACTTCCCATCCCATCTCGATCACATCGCGGGGAAAGACTTGCATACGAAGTAGCGGCCGGGGTTTGGGCTCCGGACAAGCACACACTCGCTGAATGACCTGCACTCGCATCCGCTGGTAATGACGCTTGCAGCGACGAAGTCGAAGGTGAGATCGGTACTAGACAATCCTGTTCGACGTCATGAAGCGTCTGCTCCGCGTGCAGAGGTACTACCTCATCAGATGAAAGCGGCTTCTTTATTTCGCCCGGTGTCACGGATTGTCCCGGCTCGGCAGTTGAGGCCCGGCGTCCCGCCTTCTCGGCGCGTCTCGCTAGCTGCGCCCGACGCCAAACGACAGCCCCGATGGCTGCGTGCCAGCGTGCCATGGCCAGCGACGAAAACGTGGCACCACCGGGACCACCACCAGGCTGCTGCATGTCAACCAGTTTCTTGCGAAAATGAAAGCGCGTCCCAAGTGTGCGCAATTGACCGGCGTCCGTTAGGGTGATGGAGGTGCTTCTAGTCGCCACAACATGGCTGGCGCTTCTACTTTCTTGCTGATCTTCAAGGGTAGCGGAGCAGGAAATGGACTGAGAAGCAAGCGAACGCTTCTCGCTCGCACTGAGCAGGACCTCGCTCTCGTCGCATGCCGTTGCCGTCGGCCGCGTCTCCAGAGTTGTATCAGTACCCGTCGTGACCGACGAGCCCGTGCCCGCGCCGAGCAGACTGCTAGTACTGCTGTCGTGGTGTAGTGGCGACGTTGCTGGACAACTGGGGCTACTAGTGGTGCTCATGGTCGCACCCAGGCACGATTGTTCCGGTGGACATCGGGGCTTGAGTTCCTCGACTATGTCATCTCCGACGTCGTCAAGAGCGCTCGCACAGCCTTCGGCCGCATCACTGACGTCCACAAGAAGGGTCGGCTGCATTGACGACGCGCTTTCTTTCTGCAGCTCGGCCTGATCCTGATAGATCTTGCCAAAGGCAAAGCATGTCTCCCTGGCACGAGGACCGTCAGGTGCGCCGGGCGACTCTCCTGTGGTTCTTGTCGTCCCTTCCCCTGCCTGTGTGGCCACGCTAGGGCTTGCAGTTTCCTGCGTAACCACGGTGGTTGGCGTTTCGTCGAGTTTGTCCTTAGTACGTGTTACCGCGGAAGCACTAGTACGCTCGGCTATATTTTCATCTTTTTCTGCATCTGCTTCAACCACTCCTCCGCCCACGCCCACCAGTTTCTCGGGTGGTCTACCAAGCAGGTAGTTCAAAATCGTCGGCACCGATGGCTGACGCTTCTTTTGACCCTCTTCGTCAAGCTCGTGCATAGTTGATGGATAGCGCCTCTGCAATCTCTTCTCGCGGATCTTCAGCAGCTTTCGATATCCCACGATGGCCCGCTTCAACAGAGCATCCTGCTCGCGCTGTTCGTGCTCGTCAAGCTGACGCTGGTTGTCCCCACGGTGCCCCGCTGCCGCTCCGCTGCGGCGGCTGTGGTTCTGGCTGCTGCGGACGGTGAGTTTGCTGCTCCGCCTCCGCCGTGTCCTACTTATTTGTGCAGGGAAAGGTCGACCTTGGGTTCGCGTTCGGGTTCGATCACTAGCGGTAGCGACTTCGATCAGGAAGTTTCCCGCGACGTGCTGGGGGCCCTCGTTTTCAATCTCGCTTCCACGACTGGCATGCCGATTGTGCCGCACAGTGAAGACTGGAGCGGCCGCTTCGGCAACGCAGCCCTGGAAGCTGCGTCGAGCCTGTTCGCCAATGTGGAGGTCCTCCTGAGAGTCAGTGTCCGTTTCGCGGGCCACATCGGCAATACTCGAAGAAATAGAATCACGCGCGGAGTGCATACGCGTGATTCGTTCGTGCGAAAATCTGCCGAAGTGATCGAAGCCTCTCTCCGTTCCACCACTGCCGTCCTCGGAGTCGTTTTTTGCGTGGTCACTGTCCTCCACATTCTGGTGCCTACGAAGTCGATTCCAGATGCGCTCGAGGTTGAAGAACTGCCGACTGTTTCTCGGGTTAGGAAGCTTGCGACGAGTGGACAGCGAGCGTTGCAGTGAGCGCGAGATGGAGTTCGTCTTTTGAAGGCTCTGCGTGCGGGTGGCAGCGCTACCAGACCGCTGGAGAGCAAAGTCGCTGCTCTTCTTGGTCCAACTGTCTTTCCTCTGCGCGATGGAGGACTCTCCGCCGCGGCCGCCGCCGCGAAAAAGAATCTTATCAAAGCGACCAGAGCGCGAGGACCTTGAGCAGCCGGTCGCGGTCAACGTTCTGGATCCTGAAGCTGCGGATTTACTGCGCTCGAAGCGGTGACAAAACGAGAACGAGCCAGATCGGCAAGCGGGCATGCCCGTACCCATACCACTACGCATAGCATCCTCATCCTTGTTGTTCTGCGGGAGCGGCTTGGCTTCACGTTCACCTGAGCCGACTTCCTGTTCCCCGTGGTCTCCACAACGAACGTCCTCGACCTGGTCCGAGCAGTCATTTCCCAACGCTGCTTGCTCTATTTGTTTGTCCTGGGACTCTCTCATTTTTTCCGCCACCCGCTTCTTTTTCTTTCGCAGCGTGCGACCGCGCTCGCTTGTCATGCAGCTCCCCGCGCCACATAGCTGCTGACTGTCCGGAAAACATCCGCGACTACTCCTCTTCGTTTTTTCTCGCGGGATCGGTACGTCCTCCTCATACAGTTGCGCGGGCAAGTCGGCATTAGTTTTTCCTTCGACCGCGCCAGGAGTTTCTTCCGCGTCGGCAACTCCTTGGTGTAGCTTTTCGTCCTCGAGCTCTGATTGTACTCGAGGGTCGAACTTGTCGATGCCGTAGGCGATCCACGCGTACTGGATATAGGTTTGCAAGAAGTCAATCTCCTCTAAATCTTTGTCCGCATCCAGCAATACGCCCGGTGTTTTGTAGCACACTGGCAATCGGCCTCCGAATCGCTCGCCCGCGACGAGTTTCAATCCGTACCAAACGTCGCCCACTGTCAAGTTGTGACTTCCGTTCCAGCCCAGGATGTTGCGAAGCATCAGGTGCACGGTCTTGCCGTTCAGACGGAACACTTTCTTGAAAAGAAAGCTGAAGAGCCGCAGCCAAACCTGCGAAAGCCGGTAAAACCGCTTTCGGTCGAGGGGGTCCGTGTCCTCGTAGAGAAGGATCGTGTCGAGCAGCTTCTTTCGGAATTTTTCCTCCTCCTCGATCTCGTGAAAAACGGCGCGGTCAGACAGGTAGAAGAATGCCACCAAGGCAACGAACGTCGACGCCAGCGTGTAAAGGAGCAACACGCCGTAGATAAACGGAGCGAATACGCCATCCGCGCGCAAAAGCACCTCGATCTTGCTCGATGTCGTGCCGGTCGTCCGCGACACTTCGTCGCCGTTTTCGCCTCCATCTTCCGCGACATACTCTGCTGGGTCGTCCTCCAGGAACACATCGTCATACACTGCCCACGCAGTTCTCGAAGCCACATTGCGTCCACCGTCGTACACGGGAAGCGCTATCGGTTTCGGGTGGCAGTCGTGTCTAACACACTCATCGCGCGAAAGGGGCACCACACGGCCCAAAACCACCGCCCGCGTCAGCACATGGCAGCGATTCGGACCGCTTTGGCTTTCTGTAGCTTTGCCCGAGCAGTAGTTCCGGAACGTCCCGGGCGCGAGGTCCTCGATTCTTTGCTCCTCCACCAGCGGAAAAGTACGGTCGTGGGTGGGATCGGGTAAG
>RXOD01003977.1:0-33652 GCA_005223375.1 Amoebophrya sp. AT5.2 | reverse complement strand
GCACCGGGAGCGAGTGACGTCCGGTTTTTAAAAGATGTTTCAAAAGATGCATTGTTTTGACCTGTAAAACTGGATCGCGGCGCACTCGAACGCTCTGCACCTGCTCAAAATTGACGACGACATCTACTTCCGCCCGGCGCCCTTCTTGGAGCAGCTGCGATTCAAGTCGCCTTTCATGTATTCATTTTTATTTATTTTTATTTTTTGTGTGGGATCGGATGCCGAGCGCGATCCTCGTTCACTAGGAAGCTTATTTTGTGAATGCATGTGGTCAGATTTTGGAGCAGTTCTCTTCATCATGCTTGATTTTTACGCTCCATGATGCGCATAGGTACATCTGGGGTTACTTCGACTACATCTCCCCGGTTCCGCGCGAGCCTGCGGATCACTTCTTCAATCCCACCGAGATTTACCCCTACGACATGTTTCCGCCGTACCCGCGTGGCGTGGTGCGGATTGTGTCCATGGATGTGATTCGGCGTTTTGCAGAGCTGGATAAGGAAGGAAAACTGCGGACGATCTTTGGCGATGACCCCAACATGGGAGTGCACATGCGACACATCGTCTTCGACCCCGACGAGCCAATGTCGCTGAACCTAGACGACATCGACAGCTATAAAGTCTTCGCAATGAATCCGGAGTGCAAAATCCTAAACAACACCGAGCCGGAGATCGATTACGAGAACCCAGGGAACACGAAAAAGGTAGCGTGCCGCCTGTTATTGTAGCGGCGGCCTTTCTTTGTTGGATAACATGTCGGAGTACTAGGGCATGGTAGTGTGACGCAACATCATCATTCGTGTCGTGGCTGCTACTGCCAACCTGAAGTAGCAGTGGAAAGTAAAGAGGAGGACCGACGGATCATATGGAAGATCCATCGCGACATCGAAAAAAACCAAATGTCTGCCGCCTCAAAAATAATAAGGTGAAGCAGTGGTCCCCGATGACGAACCGAAGCTGGGTGTTTCACCACGTGAACCACGAGCAGATTGAGTGTATGTGGAACACAGATGTTGCGACGGGCTACTACGACGAGACCCACCTCTTCCCGAAAAAGCTGATCCGGGAGGGGTTTCCCAACCTCTGTCCCTGCATCCACGACTACGATTCGTGGCGAAGCCGTCGAGAGGAATTGGAGGCCTGGGAGGAGGACAGAAGACTAAACCCGCCGTTACTGGTGGAGGCGGACGACGACGAAAACGCGAAAGACCCCGAGGAACGAGCACACCCGATGGGCTGAAGGGCGGAGGTCGGGCCCTCGTTTGTTTCCCGTCGTCGCGCAAAGGTCGAAGCGACGACCTTATTACCTGTAACTACTTTCTTATACTTTCCAACGGGTGTGATCCTAAAGTATTTCATCCGGGAACTCGTTAACGCAATATATAAATTTAGCATCACTTACTATTACAGGTACAACCCTGCATGCGGTTTTATTGACAAATAAGCAAGCTAACTATAGCTCGCAGCTCTGTTCTGCGTTTACCTGAAGCCACTGGCGCTGTACATTGCCGTTTGTCGCGGCTTGGAGTTGGACACAAAGATACTGATCCTCTAGCTGTTGATGGTCCTAAGAAGAGTAGCAAGAAAAGAGAAACCGAGGCAGGAAGAGAGGAGTAGGGAAAATCTAAGACGTCGGCGCCGCAAGATTAGCACCATTGTCATCATGATCATACGGAACAAGGCGACGAGATCTAATTGCATTGAACATCCACACCCAGCACTCGATTGAGTAGCACAAATTGGACAAATCATCATCATCTTCATTGTCATCGCTTGTCGGTTGATGTTTGCTGCCAACGCGAACATCTGAAGCTACAAGGCGGTAGGACGAAAAAGAACAGACGCAACAAATTCCGGTGCCAGGCGGGTGACCGTGACGGGGACCATTCATTATCGACGTGCCGGTCCCGGTCCGCTTTACAACTGCAACTGCAGATGTAGTTCTTCGAGTTTGCCAACTACACCTAGATTCTGAAGGAAAGATCAAGGACTTTGAGTGCAGCACATGAAGAATCCGTGTTGGGATCAATTTCAATTTCAATTCGAATTCGTACACGTACTTATACCAGGAGGATGAGAGACGTTTCGACGACACGGATATGTCATTTGCACAAGCCATTCACAAATACATAGAGTACTCACCTACTTCTGCCTCCACCGCGAGCGTCAGCGTCGCGAGGTCGTGCGATGAAAAGATTCGGCGTCCTTTAGTCTCGTGGGCAGGTGCATGTAGAAAGTGTAGCACCAAAAAAGTACGTTGGAGATGGCGGAGGAAGCCCTACTAGTGCCCGCAGCACCAGCACCCTTTCCGTCGGCTGACGAGGCGGCGCGGCGTTTCTTTCAGATTCGTGTGGTTGAGCTTGGCAGCAGCATTCGTTCTTTTCGCGCTTGCGGCATTGGCCCTCCTTTGCTTCCCGATTACGGGGGCGCTCCTGCTCCAGAACCACCGGCGTTAGTCCAAAATCGATTGGAGGACTTTGTACCCGATCCGCGCATAGAAGATCCGCTCGAAAGTCCTGTGGAAGACGAAGTGCACATACGTGTGGTCGTAGAGCGGGTTGTGCACGAAGATCCAGCATCATCTTCTTCAACTTCATCTTGCCGCCCGAGCGACGATGCGGGCGCGGGGGAGAACGTCGTGGAGCTGGAGAAGAACGACCAGTCACCGGCCCCCCCGCGTGGAGAGGACGAGCGGTTGGAGGTGAAGAGCCGTTGCCTCCTTACGGATATCCCGGAGCTGCTTAAGAACGTTGGCGGGCTTTCGCCCATCGCCGTAGTGATCGAAACGGAAGTGCCAGTGCTCGTGGGGGGCCGCCCGGCGGCAAACGCGCTGAGCATCCCGAAGGAGCAGCGTCGGACGTTCGCGCTGGACGCGGAGGAGCAACGGTTGTACTTTGTGAAGGATTTCAAGCGGTTTCCGATCTACGCAGACTACATGCGGGAGTTCTTCGGCGACGAAAGCAAAGTGCGCAGAGTAGACAAACAAGAGGACGACATTACCCTTGCCGAAGCGAAAGTGGATGAGGAAGTACTTCTGGCTAAGTAGCAGCTGTCGCGATTTGCACCATCTCTGTCGTGTATATACAAATTTTTTATTGCAGCTGCCAGTGCCAGGTCCTTGAGATACTTTCTGTACTGTTACTCTCCTGTCGCTGCTTGCTCTAGCAGTTGAGCTTGCGATCGCAAACGCCAGGTGGACCGTTTCGTCAGAATGTTGGCTGGTATGGACGCGCCGACTGACGCCAAGTTTTTCGCTGATCCGCCACGAACGGAGGAGCGCACTTCCGACCTGGAGATTTGTCATCACAGTAAGCAATCTTTCCCCAGGGAGAGAAGCTTCGCCTTCGATTGCGGAAAGTTGGACGAGATCGCGCGTTTGCTTCCCGAGCTCCAGTTCTTGATGGACAAGGTTGGGTGCGAGGATTTCCACGGACAGAACTACTGTTTGAGCTACTTCGAGCAGCTCCTGGACTTCTGCGGGACTGAGGCGCTTGGGGTGGAGGAACGCCAGCACGTCTATCGAGTTGGGGTGAAGCGGAGAAAGACGTGATACAACGTCCACTGCACCAGACGAGTGCACTCAGTGTCAGTTCTCAGTAAAAAGTGATATCCGAATCCGAAAAAGTAATATTTGGAAGTATACAAGAGAAGGAACAACTCGCACAACATTTACGCCAAACTAACTACCCCACTGGTCGATTTCACAAATCTCTGTTTGTGACCGTGAGTACTTTATTTACTCAGTGAGGCTTCATGTGAATACCTTTTTTTTAATAGTGAGTTGTAACAGCAAGAAGAGGTCCTCTTTCCTTTATTTCATGGTCGCAGTTCTCGCACACGTGCACGCTGCATTGTTCCCAGGACGGAGGTCGTACTAGAAGTATTCGAATCGAGGAGAGGTCCCTCCAATAAATGCAAAGCCGAAGGACGAGAGTATGCCCATGTGCAGGAAAGGAGCGCACCGACAGATATGCAGGAGGAGAGGGGAGGGAGAAATGCGTAGTCTCGTGGTTGGTGTTGCAGTCTAGTTCAGTATGAACAGATGTTTTTATTCTTCATCATTCTGTTTCTTGTACCTTGCACCGCATTTGAAATACTGCGAAAAAATGCACCTAGCAGATCGTGATATGAAGGCGGCTTAACGTCGAAACCACGCTTGAGAAACCGGAATCAGCAGAAAGGCCTTTCCCTACAACAACGTTGCGGGTATCATGCCTCAGCTGATAAGTGACGTCTCTCCGTCGGTGACGACCGACGCTGCAACTGGCGAGCGTAAGATCCAGCCGCTTTCGACTATCGTGGAAGCGCCAGATCGCGAGGATTCGCGTTTCGTGGGAGAGGAAGAGCAGACTCCGACGACTGCTGGCGTCACCGAGTTTGTAGCAGACATTGTACAGGAAGCAACGCTTCAGCTGGAAGCAGCTCCTGTTGAGCAAAACCAAGAGATGGGTGCGGCTGAGGCAGACGATCAAGAAGAGAATTGGCTGTCCGAGATGGTGATTTTCGCTCCTAAGCCGACTGGCCTGTCCAGCACCTCCGACCAAGACACAGCAGACCAGACTGAGCGTGAGGCGAACAAGCCGGCACCTCCGGCGCAGCGCTTGCCGCCAGTCCCCGAAGAGTCGTCACAAGAAGATGTGATATTTTTCTCGGGTTCGGGCCTCGTGTTGGCGGCGGCGTCCGACGTGGGGGACACTGACTCAGAAGCGACGCCCGTCCCAAGGCAGCAACAGGATCAGGTACAAGAAGATGGCGCGGGGTCCTCAGCGCCGGGTTCTGCCAGCACGCCCGTGCGAGACCGATTCCTTCCCCAACCTGTGGCTCGTGCGGCAGAAAGAAGTGAAAGCGAGTCTACTGCGCCGCCGGAGAAGGACGAAGGAGCACCGGCACCCACAAATACGGAGCGGCAGAACAACGACAAACTGAGCGTCCACCACGAGTACGACCAATTGCTTGAAAATAAGCTCAACACGATAAACAGCTCGAATTCTATCGCCGAGCGCGCCGCTGCAGCTCTGCTGGAGTCGGCAAACGCCTCTCTGCAGCCCGGGCGCTTCGAACGCGTGCTCAAGAGTCAGGAGCAGGACCAGCAACGGCGACGGCGGTTTCACACGCGAGCGCGCATGACGTCCGGGAACGTCTTGGGAGGGACGGGGGGAGGAGCAGCAGGTGGATCTGGCGTTACACAATCGGGTGTCCCTCCGAGATCGTCCACCGCTCTGCCTTTCCCTCCGCAGCCGGCGCTGAGAACAAGCGCAGCGGGGGCGGCCGATGCTGGTTTCATTCTACCAAAGAAGGCTGCCAGCCCGAAAACTTCGGATCCGCGCCTGAAGAAGCAACGCGGGGGCGCCTCGCTCGGCGTTGCACAGCATTTGCAGCAGCTTAAAAACGAAAAGCACCTCGTCCAACACCAAACGCAGCTGAAGCAGCGGGCTACAGTTCCGACAAGTTCGTCGTCATCGCCAACGTTGAATCATGTGGATGCGCCGCCGCGAGGACACCCGGTCGCGCCAGGTGCAGTAAGCGGCTCTGAGGAGCAGCAGAACGCCACCAGTTCCTCCCCATCATCGCCTCTCTCCGCAGCGCCGGTAGTGCCGCCACCGCACCAGCATACCGGTTTCACGAGGGTAAACGAAGTCGTGGCTCTTCGGAAGCGGGTCACCGCGCTTGAGAGGGAGCTTGCGGAGAAGGACACAGTGATCGCCGAACTGAGGCAGGGGTTGACGCGCAGCGCAACGTTGGTGAAAGAGAAGGATGAGCGAATCGAGCGGCTCTATCAGTATTTGCGGCTGAAGGGAGGCGACGCTGCGGCGGCGGCTGCAGCCAGCCCCGGTGCGGCTGCGTCGGAGCAGGGCTTTGCGCCGAAAGCTCGAACAATCGCACTGAGTCTCCTAAACGTCGAGGACGACGGGGAAATAGATGCGGAGGAAGCTGCTGCTGAGGCGCAACCGGTTGGACAAGAAGAACAAGCAGCCAACGAACACGACCTGGAGAAAGACGCGATGACGGAAAATGATCACACGTCTCGACTCCAAGCCGCGCGCGCAGCAAGATTCGTGGCAGAGGCGGAAGATCAACACGAAACCAGCATGGACAGTGGACAGAACGTCGGCGCAGCGGCAAGCGTTTGTTCCTCCGTGGCGTCGTCCGAAGCAACAGCCGCAAAAGCCACGAAGGGCGTGCGCGCAACTACGGGCCGGTCCATGTCAACCAGTGTCGCCGCGACCCTTGGGCAAATGAATCTCACGGGCGCGGGCGATCCGCGGAAAGTGATGCGAGACTACCACAGGCTGAATAGCATCACGACAGGACGAGGAAGTGCTGCAAGTGCAACCAGGACCAGCGGGAAGTCGAAGGAAAGTAGTTCCTCCAGTAGCGCCACCAAAGTGCAGCCTCCGGCGGGGTACGTGGCCTATCTGAAAAACTTTACCAAGAAATTGGCCAAAGAGGGGTACGCCATGCGCTGACGAGGTGGGAAAGGGCAGAAGTGCAAAGTCCGAAGATGAAGATGCTGTATCCGTATGCTGGATTGCGAGAAGTTGGAATATTCCTAGCAGAGCTGGCTACCTTGACTTTCTTTCACCTTGCTCTTCACCAGATGTTTTTTTTGTCAATCCAGGAGCTGCAGCAAGGTCAAAATCCCCACGAAGTGGTAGCAGACGCGCACTCGCTGCAGCCGCGCGCCGGCGATTCAGATTTCTTCGGGGGCACAATTGAAGTTGGCGATACGCCTACGGTTCGTGCACCTGTTCATCGTCTGACGTAGTTTCGTCTTGCGTCTACTCTCATTGCTTGTGTGTGTGTCCCAAACGCTCGTCTTGGTCTTGATGCCTGCATAGCTGTACATGTACGTGTACCCGCATCTTCGTGAAGGTTCTTGTGATGATGTCCTTGCATGGTGTAAAACGTAGAAACATGATTTGAAGTTCATCACAGAGTCCTCCCTTGACCTTGTTGGAAAAAGCGAATGATGACGACAAGAACTACTACCCTGCGTCTGCTCGTCGTGCAGCTGCTGCTCCCCCGGCTGTGGCTCTTGCTCACTCTGCAACCGTTATTCGCGTACGCGTCTGGGCCGGTCGCCCCTCCCGTCGACCACGCGGCCTTCACGGTTGAGGGGCTGCTCGGCTCTGGGCAGGGCTCCGACGTGTACCGCGTAAACCAACGGCAGCCCGTGCCCGCCCCGCCGTTCGAGAATGCAGCTGGACAGCAGCGATCGCCGCCTCCAGTACAGCAGGCCGGAGAACACGAACAAGCTCAAGGGCAAGTGGCGTCTACAACCGAGGGCGCCGCTGCTACAACCGCTCAAGACGGTTCTCCCAGCACGTCGCGACCTCCGCAGTCGCTCGCACTGAAGTTTTTCGAGCCCCGCAGATGGCTGGAGGCCGACATTGCGCAGGGAAAGCTCGACGGTGTGGAAAAATCGACAGTACGGCAATTCTTCCGCTGGGGCAGGGCGGGCATGCGACACTTTTTGACCGGACTGGAACTGCTGCCGGACTCGGCAGTCGACTACATGGTGAGTCTGTGGACTCTGGAAACGGTCTGTGCGTTTTTGCGATGGCTCTTGGGGTTGCCTTCCACAACGACGGTAGTAGAGCTGCTGAGACTCGCGCACGGAGACGGTTCGCCGGTCGTGGCGACAGCAGCTGGCTCGTCAGGAGGCGCGGCTGGTGTTCCCCCAGGAGGTGGGGTGATTCCGATTCTGAATGTCGCTAGTGTCGATCCAGATGCGGTCCCGTTTTCATCGCTTACGGATGGAGCGCCAATGGGAATGGTTGCAGGCACCGGGGGTGAAGCGAGAGGAGCAGAAGTGGAGGGAGCTGCATTTCCGTCGGCTTCATCCGGAGACCAGCAGCAGCAACAGGGTCAGCGAGTAGATGTGGTTGACCACCACGACGACCACGAAAATTTATTGCCGAGGCATGATACACACACCGCTGAGGCGGGGCGTGAGGACGAGCAAGACCTCTACCACGCAGAGCAAAAGGAGATGACCTCGCTCAACCAGCAGACGAGCTCGGGAGCCGTGGTACCCCAGAAGCTGATTATCGACGGCGTGGAGCAGCGGCGCCACGACGGAAACGCCAACATGGAGCCGCACGTCGAGGGCATGGACATGGTCGATAATCATCAGCGGCTCCTGCAGCAGCTTCCTGGACCAGAATCTTCCTCTCCGGCAACTGCGTCCTCATCGTCTTCAGAATATCAAGCTCAAGGTGGACCAGAGCAGATCACTACACGCAAAGGAGCTACCAAAACCGGCGTGGTGAGTGTGCAGGTGCCCACGGTAAGTGCTGCCGCCGCAGAAAGAGACCGGGAGCGCCGCGATGAATTTCGCTTCCCGGAAGTGGACGAGGTTGGAGCGCTCTCGCAAGAATCTGAGGGGCCGCCGGCGAAGTCGTCAGTACTGCCGCTTGTCAACGAGTACGTCGGTGACGCGTTCATCAAGACTCCAAAGAGCGCCATCCCGCTCTTCAATACCGACTTGGACAGTAACGCCGGGGGCTTCATGGCGCCCCGAGCCGCCATTTCGGACGTTGTCGGTGGGTCTGCCACTTCTTCCTGCGAGCTTGCGGTCCCGGAGAAGGAGGGCGACGAGGTCCCGCGCATGTGTAAGGAAATTCCGCGTTCGTCGCTGTTCGAAATTCCGCGCTCCTCACTCTTCTCGCCGCCCGCGGAAAAATCAACGGGTTGGAGGTTGCAGAGTAACGGCACGAGCGTAGTTGCAAGTCGCGACGGTGCTCCTGGAGGCGGGGACGCTTCCGGGCAAGTGCCGCAGACTCGCGTCGTGGGCGGCGCGGCCGCGGCGACTGCACGAACTTCTGAAGATCGTGCGAGCGTCCACCGGACGGTCCCACAGGCGCAGTTCGGCGGCTTTTTCGGATCTTCACCAAATAACTACTTCTACGCAGGACGGGCCCCGCAACAAGGAAGTAATGCCGAGGATGGCGCCCCCACGCAACAGCAGTACCGGGAGCTGTCCGTGCTTCGTGATTTCGCCCTCCGGCTCCTCCGCGATGAGCGCGGCGAGACGGAGACCAGTAAGGAGACGCGCGCCCAGTTCGGGCGTATTCGGAGCCACATCGTGCGGAACTACCTCCCGTCGCTGAAGCGCGAGTGTGGGCTGATGCACCGCGCGCACGAGACGTGGGAGCAGCGCGTGAAGGCGGGCTATCTTCCCCGGGGCCAGTTCGAGCTGAAAAACCCGTTCCCGAACTGCCACATCGACAAGAGCGCGCTCGACTTCATCGCGTACAGGTCCGAGGACAAGCAAAGTGGCCAGCAGCTCGTGGGGCGCCCGGTTCAGGTGGTGCATCGAAGCAGTGCTGCGGGTCCTCTCGCGGCTGGTGCGGGAGGAGGTGGGGAAGCGGGGGAACTACAGATGAGTCCGGGCTTTCGAAACCCGTTCGCGGCACCAGCGCCTATGATCGTCCCGAGCGGAACATCAGACGACTCAGAAGATCTTGAGGAGGAGTGGGCAGGCACGAAGACTGAGCCAGAAGATGAGCCTCCGCCCGACGATGCGTACATCTTCAAGCAGCTGATGCAGAGCGGGGCGGAAATGTCGACGCCGCAGCAGGTGGTGGAACTGCTGCAGAACAAGCTGCGGCGCGGGTTCTACATGGTTCTGGACTACGTCGACGATGCGGTTCCCTTGGACGCGATTCCGCAGCTGCTGCGGACCGAGCTCTTTCCCGAACTGTACGAAACGTACGTACTCGGCGCGTTTTCGTACTTCCACCCGTACCCGGAGGTGAAGGTGCTGGAGAAGATCAAAGACGCGATCGAGGCCCAGGTGTCGGCGTACCTGTACTCGCGAGTGTTCGCGCGGGTGCAGAACGGGCTGGCGTTTTTGCATTCGGAAATGCAGATGGTGCACAACGACGTGCAGGGAGGGAACGTGCTGGTGCGCAAGAAAACGTTTCTGGACGGCGCGCGGCTCCTGTACGAACGAGTGGCGGCGGTCGTGACGCTGGAAGTGAGGACGGCGAATCCGGAAGGGCTGCTGCACGTGGCGAGCGCGGGTCTGGGGGGCGGCCTCGGAAGCCCCGATGGTGCAGCTGGAGACGACGACTCGTTGACTGCAGAGCAGCAGGAAATACAGGCCGCGCAAGCGGCCGAACAGCAGCAGGATGCATACATGAAGTCGATATTCCCGAGCCTCACGGACGCGTGGGCCCCCGACGGGAAGCTGCACCCGCTACAAGACATGGGTGCTGGCACGGCGGGGGCAGTTGTTCTGGATGATAACAAACTTCTTCAGCAAAAGGACCTCGAGCGTGCCCGCCGGAGCCTGAACGCACAGTTCCCCTCGCTCCAGGAGCGATGCTTCAGTTCCCACTGCTACTCTGCCCAGCTGTCGCACGCGAACACCGCTCTGGTGCAGTTCCTCGAGGTCACAATCGTGGACTTTGGCCTGACGGTGTCCCAGAACGAGCCGGCGCTCTCGTTCGCCATGGGGTTCGCGCTGCCCCTAAAGCACTTCTGCCTGCTGCGGCGCGGGTGCCGCCACCTTTCGCAGCCGATCGACGACATGTTCGCCTTGGGGGTCACTTTTCTGGCCCTCGTGCACGGTCCGGTGGTGCTGTCGTGGTCCCAAGAGAGGTTGGACCAGTCCCGCACGGCGACGCTGCGCCAGTTCTGGGCGGAGGCAGCGGACAGGCTGGACGTGGGCGGTTTGGCTGCGCCCAAAAGTGGCAAGAAGGGTGCAAACAGCGACAACTCCATCGTCGTGCTGAAGAGCTCCCCGGCCGGCTTCCTGCTGAAGAAACAGATCTGGAAAAACCTGTTTCTGGCTCGGGTGCAAACCGGAGACGCCGTTTACGACGAACTCTCCGGCGTGGCGTTGAGGTTTGCAAACACTGTGACCCAGTTCCGCCACCCGCCCATGCACGAGAATCTGGGAGGCTCCTCGTCCGCGTCCAGTTTAACTGCAACCGCCTCCCTGAACTTCGCGGAGAGTTGGTTTAAGAGCACGCAGCGGACTTGGCTGCTCGTGCTCGAAATCGGCAGGCTGCTCTGGGTGCAGTTTTGGATCATGTGGGGGCACGTGCCGGTTCTGGCAGCAATCCTGCTCGTCGGCTTCGTAAGTGTGCTGCTCGCGGTATACGCACTGCTGCTCCTGTGCGGCTGGTTCGTTCTGAGCGGGCGGCTGCTGCGGAAGCTGGAGGGCGGCTACGGTGACGATTTTCTTCATGATCTGGAGGGGGTCACATCTTCGGGGGAAGAAGACGCCGATGTTGGTCTGGACGTGGAGTACACTACCTCCGGATCGGGAAAAAAAGTAGCTGGCTTCCGCGTGCGGCCGCGACCAGGGGCAGGTGGTGGGAGAAGTGGGAGTGGTGGCAATCGCGGTTTTATTGAGGACGAGCAGGACGATGAGATGATCCTCGTGGATATAAAAGGCAGAAATTATGGCAGACGTGCCGGGGGCGAAAGAAAAGACGGAAAAAATCATGGCAAAAGCGGCCAGGAAAGAAAGCGAACAGATAGCGATAGACACGGCCGGGGCCGCAGCGCAGGACCTTCATCTGAGGTTGTATGAGGAGCAAACCAAACGTTTTTACTTTTTTAACTCCGCCTGCTACTTGTACTTTACATCAAGAATACAGGAACAGAACGAACCTAGAAATACATTTTCCCTGCTTCAAAGAACAGCTCATCTACCATTTTTTGTCACAATCACCAGCATGGTCAAGATCAGTACCAGGAGCATACTAGACAACACCACCTGGTGGTGCAGCTGCACCTCTCCTTTTTTGACACACGAACACGGCAAGTCTGAGAAATCCAATTTGAACAGAAGAAGCTACAACCATCTGCTACAAACATAGCTTGTTGATAAAGCAGCTTCATGTAGTCGGGATCATCGGAATCGGTGGACCTGGACCGGGGAGCGCAAGCGGGACGACTTAGTGTTGGTAAAAGGAAGGTACATATAGTTTTGCAACAAGACAATTTGGAGCTTGCATCTTCGTGCACGAAGAAAGTGACGAAGAAAAACATCGTCCAATCACATGGAGCACGTGCAGATTCAAGTTCATGTACTATCCCTATGGCGCAGCGGAGTTGTTGTGCAGTTTGAGTTTCGTCGATTGCAATTTGGCCCCGCCGCGCCTAATCAAATGCGTACTCTGTTATTGCGTCCTCTGCGTGTTGTTTCTCCAACTTAGTGCAGTCCTCCAGCATTCCTGAAGCCTCCGTATTTCTTTGATGCTCGTTCTGGCACACGCATTCCGTTGTACCTACGGTGCGTATACCATGATAAAGGAACGTCTATGTACTCTTTTCGAAGCTACTGGAATTCAGCCCCCCGATGCGGCCCGTAACTAACAGAACGGGGTGGGCATCGGCGCAGCCGCGATTCTCTCGTATGTTTTCCGCTGCCGCTGCCAACCCACGGCGCAGTATCGTGCGCAATGAAGCATCTTCGAGCGCGCGACCAGGCGATGGCCCAAGTAGAAAGCCTACATCTGCTGCATGGTCAAACGCAGCACCCCCCTGCTCCCCGACAAGCTCTCTGAACTCTCTCCTCCGTGAGGCTCTGCGCTTTGAGAGTCTACATCTCATGGCCTCTCCGGTGTCACTGGCACGAGTTTGCGACGCGGTCTTGCGGTCGCCATCGGCTGCCGCGCCATCATCTGCCTGCACCTCTTCCTCTGCTTCTGCAACTGCGGGCAGGGACGCGGTCGAGGGCGAGGGGCTGACTGAACTAGCCGAGCTTCAGCTTGAGTTCTGGTCGCGCGTTGGCGAACAGCTCTCGAAGTTTGCCTCAACTACATTCACGAAGCACGAGCACACTTCCCAGTTGATCGAACTGCTGTGCGGGGTGAGGCACTGGGGTAGGGCGACATCGCATGCGTCATCCACGGCGGACTCTGCGCTAGCGGGGAGCGACTCCGCCGCCGTTGTTGTGTCCCGGGGTCTCTACAATTGCTTGAGCAAACTGCACATCAGGTCCGCTATGGAGCTGGCGGAAAGGCGACCCGACATTTTCGAATGGTTCCTACCTGCCGGCGGCGCCGGCGAAGAGGGTGAGGATCGTGACAGTCGCATGGGAAATCGATTCGCAAATACCGTGATGTCTTCTTGTGGCCGCAAAAATTTCACCTCCTGGTCAACATCATCTTCTCCGACAAACGTTGTGTTGCTGCGGGTTTTGCGCTTCATGGCTTCCGCTGGCATTGAGCACGAGGTGAAGTTGACTACTGTGACGAAGGTAGCGGCCGCGAGGGGCTCCCTGCAGTTGCTGACAGGGCGCGAACGGGTCGAAGTGATGGCACACTTGACGAGGATACCGAGGCTCGGACGCGAGCTGCACATGTTTATCCGCGCCGTGTTGACACCCCCAATATCGATCCCAGCTGCTTCATGCTTCTCAACGGACGCCAGTGGGAGGTTGCGTCTCTTCACTATACATGACGAATTGTCAATCGTCCAATCCTGCGCGAAGCTGCGTGTATTTCCCCGAGCCTTCTTTACGACGAGGTTGCAGCTCTTTCAGAAGGATGCGCTTGGCGGGCCTGAGGATTTGACTCCATGCGTGCAGACGGCGAACCAGACGCAGCTGCAGGAGGGGCAAAGGAACGCCTCAGTATTTCTTTCTCCAAGAAATCAGGTCTTTCTGCTTCAGGCACTCGGACGCCTGTGCCTGCGGCCAGGGGGCGAGTTTCTTTCCGCCCTTTTGGACAAGATATACGCAAGCGGGATTGCGCTTCGGTACCCGTCGCTGGTGGCCTACGAGCTGTTTCGCCTTGATCTATGGCACGAGGCGTTGTTCGAACAAATTCTCCTTGCCCAGCCGGATGCGTCCGCAAAACAGGAAGAAGCTGTGAATAGTTCATTCTTCGCTGCTGGTGCAAAAGCGAAAGATAACGATGATGCTGCTGGTGAACCCCGGACACTGGAGGACGACGACGCGCTTCGTCTCGAGCACGAAGAGTCAAATGCAACACCGACGGCCAGGTTCAGATCCACTCGGCGCCCCGTTTTCGGTCTCAAATCTGCCAGCAATCTGCTCCTCGCGATGGCCTATTTCAGTATCAATTCCGGACCCTTCGCTGGGCAGCTGTTTCGCGACGCGCAGCGCGTGCTCGCTGTGCCAGATTCCCACATCTTTGGCAAGGACGGCAGTTTGGTATTGCTGAATTCCGGCGGGCCGTCTTCAATCCTCGATGCGCACACGTCGAGGAACAACACGGGCGCGGCCGCAGCGTTGTCGAAGATGAAGATTTTGGAAATCGCACTGCGCACGAAATTCTGGCAGCAGCAGGTCCCGCCACTGGTTTACGGTTGGCTGAAAAAGGTGCGGTTCAGCGGGCTGGCGGCGCCGGAATTCGCGTACACAAATTCCGAGTTTCAGCGGGACGTGAAAAAACACTTGGACCAAGTCTGTTGTGGGACGGGACGAAGGAACGAACACAACACGACCGACCCCAGTTCTCCGAGCTCTGCGGCTACCTACTTCGACTCGGATTACGAGACCGACGTGACGATCGGGCCGTGGCAGATCGATTTTGTGGTGAAAAGCCCCGCGCCGCTCGTGACGCGCCACATCGCGCTCGAGACGCAGGGGCAGACGCACTACTACAGGCTGCTGGCAGAAGACGTTGCGGAGGATGAAGCAGACGTCGATGAATTTTTGCGGCCGCGGCCAGATTTGCTCGGCGCGGAGCGCACGCAGCAGCTCGAAGAAGAGGAGGAGCGGGAACTGCGAGATCGCTTAGACGCGGGGCTCGAAAGGCGGAGAAAAGCCGCGAAAGACCACACTAATTCGATGAATTCCGGGGGCGTTCCGCCACCGGATTTGAGCTTGACGGACGAAGAATTGGACGCTCGCAGGAAGCTCGACAGAATAGAGGAGATGCGGCGAAATAAAAACAAGCAGGAGCGCACACATAACGATAAAAAAAATGGTCATGCCCCAGCGTCAAACAAAATGATCCGGGGTGGCGAGCGTTGTCGTTCCCCAACCCCAACCCCAGCGTCAGTGAAGCGTTGGCACGACATCAAAGCTCCAATGACGGCTTCCACGAAATTGAAGCACGTCTTACTTGAACAGTTGGGCTATGAACTCATCCACCTGCCTGTTTCCCAGTGGGCACAGTTGCGAACTACCAGAGAGAAGGAACGCTACCTCCGACGGAAAATTCAACAGCACGCGAACAAACCGCTGTGAAAAATGCTGCAATGAATCATCACCGTATCCGTGTCATCGATGAGGCCACAAAGGCGCTTCTTGTCGTCGTGCAATGTCGTAGTTCACTTGGGTTCCACCTGCAGATCCTCAGTTCAGGCTTGATCAGCATCCCGAGCAGTCCAGGTCGTATTGAGTCCCTTCCTGTTGCTCCCCATTGGAACATGGATTAGAGAGTGCATTAGAGAGTGCTCTATACTATCTTCGCTTTTCTGCAAAACGGCGTCCATGGCGAAAGTTTCGGATATAAGCTAGCATTCACGAACCCAGGAGCACCAGGTGCGGCAAGCGTAACGTCCTTCTCGCTTCTCGTCAAGCAGAACCCAAATCTGAATCAGCACGAGTCTTTAGGCTCCTTGAGTGAGACGAATCCTGATCCAAGATCATGGCGAATTTCGCCGTCATTCCAGCCGGTCTTGTTCAGCGGGCGGCCGCCGCGACCGCACAGGGTCAGACATCTACCGCCTCGTCCGGTTCCGCTGCGGTCAAGAAGATGAAGCCGTCCCAGCTGTGGAACATTCTTCAGCTGCCCCCGAACAGCACCGCCTCCACGTACTACTTCATCGACTTTCGAAAAAGCAGAACCGACTACGACCAAGCGCACGTCCGCGGCTTCAGATGGGTCGGGCTACCAGTGGCGACCGGAAGATCGCCAGGAAACGACGACCTCCGCCTCTGTTTGGATGAAGCTCTCGCACACTTCCAAGGAAGTGCTGTGGGCAGGAGGAATGTTGTGCCAAAACCGGACCCGAAGCGGCGACACGTGCTGATTTACATATGCGACGATGTGGTCGCGCTGCAGTCGAGTTTCGCCTTCCAAGAGGTGCACCAAGTGGCGTTTGCGGAAGTTGCGGCCGAGTTTCCAGCGATCATTGTTTCCTCATCCCCTACCTCCGATTCGGCAGCCGCAGCCCTTCAAATCAGTACGCGATACCCTATATCGTTCTCGCAGACTCTGTTCTGTGGTGGGAGCGCGTTCTTCGAGCGGCGACTATTTGATGACACCATCCAGGAGGATGCTGCGGTTGGGGGGCCTGATGATCCCGCACAGCAGGTGGTAGAAGGAGATGGAGTTGGACGAGAACAGGCTGTGCCGCTCGAGCACCTCCAACAGCACGGATTAGTGCTCGAGAGTGGCGAGGCCGAGGTCTCGTACCGAGCCGCCGTTGCCGGGCTGGCTCACATGGTATCCGCGCTCGGCATAACGGAGTTGCTGTTGGTGCTGCGACCGGCCGGGACGTCGGGGGGGCTTGGAAGCAGCTCGTCTGGACGTATCATGTCGTCTAGCGGGAACCGGCATTCATCCGGAGAGGTGGTGGACCAGGCGAAGCTTGGAAATTTCCTCCTCGACGTGAAACATCACGTCGCGATTAGCAAGAGCCAGCAGGACGAGGTGTGCAATTCGGCCGGCACATCAACATCAACATCGTCTGCCGATTTGAAGACAACGGCGCTCCCGCTCGCACAAGCAGTGTCGTATCTCGGTCTCACGATCCCGCCCGGTGTGAGGACAACAGGCGTAGCAGGGGCTGCTGCACCGGTAGCAGATAGAGTCTGTGTCCTCAGCGCCGACGACAACTCGAGCGCTGCCGCTGCGGTGACTGGCTACTTTTTGGAAACGAAGAAGAACTGGCCCCTGAACATAGCACTGGCGTTTGCAATGAAGAAAATCCCAACGTTCAACATCGAGGCGTCGCAGTTTTCGGTGTTGAGCACTTTGAACGCAGCAGGGTCCGGATCGAGCTCAGACGCTGCAAGTGGCGGCACTTCTACGGGTGGCAACGCAAGCGCAACACTCCGCTATTCCGCCAACAACCTGACTCGCGACCTCCTGAACGCTGCCACCGCGGAAAACCACGAAGGATTGACCAACATTTCCACGTGCTACGCAGGCGCAGCGTCGGAAACGGGGGCGGAGGAGGGATCAGGAGAAGAGGATGATTGAGAGAAAGTGAAAGTCGTGTGGCTGTAGTTTGGCTTTGGACGTAACAGCGAAAATGAAGACGATCATGACTAACACGAAGCACACAAAGATAAAAATCTATCACCGAACAAGATCGCCCAGGTGGTGCACCCGAGGTCGAAAGCAAAAAATCTGTACACAGCTTACAGTGAACGGGCGGCGCAGAAATCGCTCTTTCGAGACTATACGCTTCTCTATTGTGTTCCCGATGGAACGTGTGATGATGCAACATGGAGGCATTGTTTGAATTCATTTTGGGTCGGGCGGGGTCGTGGAGGAGAAGACCCGCTTTTTCTCATGCAAGGATCAGACTCAGCATGGATACATATGGAAGTGGAAGAAAGGCGGTGGATCAAATCATGTCATCTGTCTGCTCTGTGAGGTGAATCACACTCTTGTCCGCTACCATGATGATCTGGCCCGACACGGAGTTCGCACTCCGCGGACTATTCTGAGTTGAGGACTGTCGCAGTCGTTGATAGGAGATCCGTTGGCGGTAGAAAGACTTCATGATCAGATGAGAGAAGACTCCTGTTCCTCGGTCGTCCTGTGTGGTCCTCGCTTCGCGGGCTCGGTCATGGTCTTCTACGCTTCTTTCGGTTCTGCTTCTCGCTCTCTCTCTCTCTCCCACTTCCGAGGCAAACATTCACAATTTGTCGTGTGGTTTCGCGCGGTACTGGTGGCGAGGAGGAGGATCTCCATGCCACTAGCAGCGAGAGAGTAGTACAACACTACAGGTACAGATCATTGACATTGTACTGTTTTACAGACCCCGCCTCAGATAGAATGCGTTGCGGCTGTTGACCGACTCCTGTTGAGCCCAGCAGCGTTCATCGCCATCCCCGCTTTTTCTTGTTTCGGCTGTTCACAAGAAACCTCCACTCCGTTCCCCTCAACTGATGTTTACGATAGTACTGTAGACGCGAATTAAGATAAGTAGTCTACTGGCGCCACCTGCATTCATCTGTTTGTTTGCTTGTTTCGGGAAAAAAAACTACAAACTACCTTTCGTACTAAAGCACATGCACAAAATGCGGCTGTCGGTGTCGACCACGGCGTCTCGTCTGCTGCTTCTGGGGGTTGTGTACGGAAAGAAGCTCAACTTCCGAACCCAGAGGCTGCAAAGCCAAAGTAGTTCCTTTGGAGACAGCGAGATGCAGGAGAAAGGTGAGACAGCAGCAGCGGGAAAGGGACCCTCCCGTGCAGCCGCGGAAAAAAAGAACGCTGACCCTAATACTGGACGAGGCAACCGCAACGAGAAAAACCGCCAGAGCCCGCGGATCATTTTCGTGCAGGGGGGCAACACCGAGATGATCCAGCTGAAGCCCGTGCAGGAGCTGCTGCGGTTGAACAATGCGGGCTATGGCTATTCCGCGGACTCCTCCGACCACACGCGCATTTATTTGCCGGAGAAGAATTTGAATATCGAAGACCTTTTCCAGGAGCTTAAGGCTCTGCGAGTTGCGGAGGATGCTGTTGCCGCTATGGAAGCGGCGCGGCTACAGCCTCCCAAGCAGCCTCAGCTTCCCTTGGGGGAGAAAGACGGCGCGGAAGGGATCCTCCAGTACCTCGCGTCGTTTCGAGAGGTGTACTGGAAAATGTGGACGCGGTTTCGCGATGCCTATCCGGGGCAGGATGAGAAGCGCGCAGAGATTTGCGAAAGAATTCTAGAAAAGATGGGGCGGACCCAGGGTGACGTCGAGGCGAAGCGCCCGGTGCACGTCGTGTACGACTTTGCCACCCGGGATGGTCCTGCTATCCCGGGACTGCTGGCCGAATTTCTGGACCACCCTACTGCGACGGTCTTTCCTCCCGGCAGCAAGCTGACCATGTGGGGTGGTACCCCTATGGAGATGGCCCTCGGGGCCCCGTTTTTCGCCTCGCCAACCGCGGTCCCCGGAGGAGAAGGAGACCCGAAAAGCGAAGTGACAGCTGCCGCAGCGGATGTGCAGAAAGTGCGTTTTGCCGCCGTCGCCGGGCCGTATCTCCCCGGGAAAAGCGCGGCGGTGCTCTTCCGTGGACTTTTTGGGCTGCCAGAGGAGCAGCGTTTCCCGAAATGGTTTTCACTTACCCCGGAGCAGACCCGCAAGTTTGGGTTTCCTTGGTTTCCGCTGACAGCTAAACAGCTCGACGGCCCCGGCTACGAAAAAGTGGTTTCTTCGGGTACGGGCAACGAGCGTCTGCCTGAGAGTGTTTTTGCGCACGGCGACGGCTCTGACAAAAAATATGAAAAGCGGGGCACCTGGCTAAACACAGTGTCGGCACCAGGAGAGCATGACGCTCTCCAGACGTCGTCGAAGACGGTTGATGAAGATGAGAGCCTGATCGTGGAGCAGCTGGAGCGTGAAGCCGAAGGCAAGAACGGCAAAGGCAAAACGGTGGTTTATGTCGCTTTTGGTTCGTTCGTGACGATCCCGCTGACGAGCGGGGATGGGAATCAAGAACCGTACAAGAGGTTTTTGGAAGATCTGTTGAGCCTTGGCGAAGATTTCGTGGTGCTAGTGCGGGTGCCCTGGTCTTTCGCGGGGGCGCCCGACTCGCTCCCGGTGGACGGGATGCCGAAAGCGTTCGCCAAAACCTCCAACTTCGGGAAGAGCAAGAAGGTTTTTTTACGCGATTCGGGGGGGAAGAATCAGGCGAAAATTTTTTTGTATCTGGACACCTTCCCGCAACAGGCCTTGTTCGCGTCGCAGCGGCTGCAGGAGTCGCGTCGCCTGGTATTTGTCACGCACGGAGGTGCCAGCAGCATATCGGAAGCGCTGCGAGCCAGAATTCCGATGGTCACCGTCCCTGCAATGATTGAGCAGGCCACTAATGCTCGCTTACTCCAGTCCAACGGCCTAGCCGTCGACGCTTCGCAGGCCGGTTTCGATCTCAGCATTTCCATGGGTGCGCCGTTCCCCAAGACGCTGATCCTTTCGGGTTCCTTCCATTCGATCGCGGCAGCCGTAAGCAGGGTGGCCGAGAAAGCGGAAGAGATGCGGCGAAAAGTCGACGAGTTCGCGAGTGCAATGAGGGAACGCTCCGTGACACCCAAGCAGCTCGCGGATTTGCTGGCCACGCCATCGGGTCACTAAACTAGGGGAAGAGCGGCGAGCTAAATGCAGCACGTCGAAGCATTCCGGTGCGCGTCGTGCTGGCGAGGGTCGCTCCCTCGAAAATTAAAATTCGCTTTATTTGTTTTGATTAATATATATAACGAGCATGATGCGTACAGTAACTGTAGGCCAGGGAAAGGTTAGCACCTGACCACACAACGAGAACGACAACCGTCAATATATAACTAGCAACCTCCAGGCGGGAACATGAATGCTTTCGCTGTGCAGGAGGTACGCTAACTAAAGTATTGATTTTCATAAAATATAGATCGATAATATAGTAAATTTTGATCGTCTTCGCCCATACTCGCATTAGATCCATTCGACTTCACCCTAGAATTTTGATGTAGTACCTCTATTACGAACGAGCACGGAACTTCATGGAAACAGGGAACGCCTTCAGGCCGCAGGCGCGGGTAAGTACAGGTTTGATATTTTATTGTAACTACTGCCTTACTTACGGTTTATCAGCTTAATGCGCACAGTTACTCGACGGCTTGAACCCGACTGGGGGTGAGTTGGTCTCGGCCAAGACCAACGCGCCGGAGATACGAACGCAGGCGTCGAGTATAAGCCCCCCCAGTAACCGAAGCAAGAGCAAGTAGTTGCCTTATATTTTATTTCATTTATTCAGCTAGACACCCAGTCAAACACCACAGGCGGCGTTGTGTTGTTCCGTTGTTTTGTTCCACTGTCAGCTCGTAATGAATCAAAATCGCGGATCCCTCACTCTCTGTGCATCGTAGAATTGGGAAATATCGGTTAGATAGCAGCAGGAGCTCTAATCTTCTTACAAATCTACTACGATAATAGTAAAGCTCATAGATAGAATCAGAAAGGGGAGGAGTCCTCCCGAACAAGGACCACATCAATATCGCCCAGGTGGTGCACCCGAGGTCGGAAGCAAAAAATCTGTACACAGCTTACAGTGAACGAGCGGCGCAGAAATCGCCCTTTCGAGACTATACGCTTCTCTATTGTGTTCCCGATGGAACGTGTGATGATGCAACATGGAGGCATTGTTTGAATTCATTTTCGTGCTGTGCCTCTGCAGGTGGTGGTGCACCTCTAGCAGTCGATTCGGCCAATGTCTAATTCAGGTCATGAGGCTGGTACTGCCTCATCTGTTTTTGTCTCTCGTGCATCTACATCAACATCCCACTCTGCAGACATGCGCATGCCCTGGTTCCTCGTGCGACTTACTTATCACTTTCATTCTGGATGCAGGATCAAGATCTGCATGCTGTCGGACCGCCCCCCTTTCAGCTCAATTTTTTCATGAAGGCTTTTATTGTTTGAATCTCTGAATTATGGTACTCAGACTGACAGAAACAGGAAGCATTGCCATTGTTTGATGAGTTGTACTGAGGACCTTGGCAGCACAACTAGACGAATACGTCACCGCTCATCTGCCACGTGTTTTCGCATAGCGAACCCGTAACTCCAATCCGTCTAAACGGCAGTGGTCGAAGTGGGCGATTTGATTTGTGGACAACCTGCATGTTGCTCTCGACGCGCGGACAGAACCTATTTCGTGCCGGCACTGCAGCGAAAGCGAATCTAGTGAAGCCTTCCGTCGCCGTCACGCTCTCGCGAGGACAGCCCGCTCTCAACACGCGGCGCAGGATGTCATCGAGGCCGTCGCTGCTCGGCAGCCCCCAGGAGACTGTGGACGCTGCGATAAAAAATCAGTACTACTTCTCGCTTTTTTGTTTGCCGTTGCTGTTGCGACATCTTCTGACAGGTCACAGCTCTCTTGTCCGCATGAATGAGAATGGCGTACACACATAGGCTGAGGTGGCAGACCCTCGTCAAACTACAACAAATGGAAGCATCTTCATCAACACCTCTCCTACGTACTTACTTGCAGCACCGTGGTTGTGTTCAGCAAGGAGTGGTGTGGGTCATCTGTCAAGAGGAAAAAAGGAAAGGGGTCTGAAGGACGCCCTTGATGCCACGATTGGGCGGGGGTCTGAAGGACTGCTGGGTGGTTCCAGATTCTGAGTCGATTGGGGTCATCTTGATTTCACTGCTGGGGGTCTGAATGAGAATGGCGTACACGACATATAGGCTGAGGTGGCAGACCCTGACCCTCGTCATCAAACTATAGTACAATAAATGGAAGCATCATTAACACCTGCAGCACCGTCGTTGTCTTCAGCAAGGAGTGGTGTGGGTTTTGCCGTCGCGCCAAGGACGCTCTTGATGCAACGATTGGGCGGGAGAACTACTCGCTCCTGGAGATGGAGAGTTTCGGGCGGGAGAATCTGGTCAGTCCCCTCGATCCCCAGGACTTTCAGGACTACTTCAAAACGCTCTGCGGCACGCGGTCGGTGCCAAAAGTCTTCTTCGCAGGAAAGTTCATCGGGGGCGGGGACGAAACGGTAGCTCTGGCTCAGAGCGGCCAGCTCGCCGCCATGGCACAGGCGGCCGGGCTAGGCAACGCAGCAAAAGCAGGTGGGGGCGACAGTGGAAGTGGAGGCGGGAATGACGGGGCGAAAGCTGCTGGGGTAGGAGGTGGAGCCACGTCGAAGCCACCACCAGCGAAGAGCACAAATGAACGCTTCTTCGTCAACGGAAAAATGGTCGATAAACCAATCAGTGGCCTGTGAACTACTTGCATTGAATGATGCCAGAAGGAAGCAGTTGTAGCAGAACAAGCGATGAACTTGAACTTGACGCGAAAATAAGGCGCACTCAACCTGGCGTTGTGATCAACCCCGACCCGCTCCCGCTCTACTTGGAGATAAAGATGTTGATAGATAGTGCTACGAGAGTAGAGATTGAGAGGAACTCTGAGTCCGAGGCGTAGGCGTATGAAGAAGTAAAAGTGTTGCTACGTACGAGCCACTGTGGAGGTCGTGGACGAGATGGCTATGATGGATTTGTCACGTTTTTTGCGTCCGTATGAACAACACGACGTAGTACGCATTGAATAACAAGTGCAACACCAGCATCTTTCGGTAAACACTATACGTAGGCTACTTTTCAGAATGCGGGCGCCGCCACCAGCTCTTCGACGCAACGCCCGATTGCATTTGCGAAACCCGAACTACTTGTGCGGCGCTCCTGCCCGGCTGGTACCTTGTCGCTTCCCACTAGGGGCAAAGTTTTTGGCGCCGTCATCGTCCGACCACATACGGCGCGCATGCAGCTCCTGGGCAGAAGTGCGACTACGAGAAGTAGCAGCACGCCGTGGTAGTTTGCAGCAAGTGCAAGTGGCGGCGCATCATTCCCATTCGAGCGGGCACGAGGCACGCCGTATTTTTTTCAGGAGCCGCTATTTTTCGAATGTAGCCCACGCCCATGGCGCGGCAGATGCGGGCGTGGTGACTCCACCTGGCCTCGACGGAGTTAGCCCACCTCAAGAATGGCAGCAGCCGGAGCAGCAGCCGAAGCACTTTACTGCCAGCGAAGGAGTTTCCGCGCCCACCGCGTCTCCGACGTGTGCCCTGGTTGCCGTCCCGGAATCTCGGCAGGCTGTTGCCGCCTGGCTGTTCGCGACCGCCGGCTGCCTCTTCGGCATGATCGTCATCGGCGGCTACACGCGGCTCTCCGGGAGTGGGCTGTCCATGACGAAGTGGAAGTTCCAAGGAACTCTGCTGCCACCCACCAAAGAGGCGTGGGAGGCAGAATTCGCTGCCTACCGAAAGACGCCGGAGTACCAGAAGCTCCACGCCGGCACCATGGACCTACCGCATTTCCAGCGCATTTACTTCGTCGAGTGGTTCCACCGCATGTGGGGGCGCATGACCGGGCTTGTGTTTGGCGTGCCGCTTTTGGTCTTCCTGTCGCGAGCGGAAGTCTTCAAGTTCGCGAAAACAAAGAGCAGCTTTGCGACGACGTTCTTGAGCAAGAAGTGTCCGCTGACACCGCGGTTGGGGCTGCAATTAACTGGTTTGCTGGCACTCGGAATCAGCCAAGCGGTGGTGGGGTGGTGGATGGTGCGGAGCGGGTTTGTCGATCCGAAGGAGCACATGCCGCACAGCGACAATCCGGTTCCACGAGTCTCGGCATACCGCTTGGCTACGCACCTGGCAGCGGCTTTGACGATCTACGGCGGGGTTTTGTGGACCGCCATAAAGGTCAAGGACGGATCGACCAAGCCGTGGTCCACCTCGGGGTTTTCGTTTGCTGGTGCGACATCGTCTTCCAAACCGAGTACTCATTCGCTACCACTTTTGCGCGCGGCAGCTGATAGCTCGCATACGGCTTCCACAGCTGCGCGAGAGCTGGTGCAAAAGCACGCAAACGGGGGATCAACTGGCTTTCGCCGCCTTGCGCTTGCACAGGCAGTTCTCGTGGCGATTACCATCGTCTCGGGCGCGTTTGTGGCCGGAAACGACGCCGGATTGGACTACAACACGTGGCCCAAGATGCTGGACCACTGGGTGCCCCCGAAAGTGACCGCTGGCTACGCGGGTTTCGTTGCGAATCCGCGGGTTCTGCTGGAAGATACTGCGTGCGTCCAGTTCAACCACCGCTTGCTAGCGTACTGCGCTGCACTGGGGTCGCTCGCGGTCGCTGCGCGGGCTCACGGACTGTGGAACAAGGCGGGACGAATGACGACTGCGGCCGCCGTTGGGAGCACAAAAAGGGGGGCCCGCTCATGGTTTACCTCATCTACGAAAGTGGCTGCGGCATCGACAGCTTCCGCCGCATCTACTGCACAAGCAACGACAGCTGTGAAGATCCACGCGCCGCTGATTCCGAAAGACGCCTTTGTCTGGGCCGGGTACGCACTGCCGGCGGCCGTGTTTGGGCAGATTTGTCTGGGAATCACGACGCTTCTGCACTGCGTCCCCGTCGAGCTAGGGGTGGCGCACCAGGCGGGGGGAGTCGGCGTACTCTCGGTGCTCATCACACTGCTCGCGAAGCTTTGATCGAAAGCTCTTCTGGCGTTCGAAGTTCATCTTCGTGTGTGTGCAGATGCAGTGGCGAACCAGTAGACGACTTACGGCGCCGCAGAAGTTTGAAGTTTTGTTTTTTCCGGCCGAAAATTAACCGGCGTGGTTTTTTGGCAGTAAGGAACACCTCGTGCGTGGTCGAGTCAAGCGAAATTCTTAGCCAATGAATGTGTTTTTGGTTGCATGAGATTGGAGCACAAGGCAATTCTATTGCCGCAATAGTACGTGCTTCATCGTGCGGCCCCTTTCATCAGGTTGTGCAGTAGTTTCAGCCAGACCTATTGTTCCCCACCGTGCAGGTTTGGACGTTGATCTGCGGACCCTGTGCCAACGAAAAGAAAACCACGCTAACACTCTTCAATGATTCCTGTCGTTTCACCGCCGGGTGAATCCTTTTTTTTGGAGCACGACTTACGCAGAGCAGATCGGTAGCTAGTATGCGAAGCTGCGCGTGCGCAAGTGAAAGAAGCCAGATCTTCTGTAATTTTTCCCACTGGTAGCAACAAAAACGAATCCCTTGCGGAAGAACCTTCGTGTTCATCTAGCGTATTTATCGGTCGTGAAGCAAACATGGCCGACTCGCAGGCGGGCGTCCTCAGCCGCGTGATTGCGGCGGCCGGGCAGGGAGCTGTTGGCGCGTTTGTCGGCGCCATTCTGTCCGCGCTTTCGGAGCCCATCGTAAACCGTGTCCTGGTGAAGAGAATACCGCTGCAGCAGGCGATGGAAGAAGTCACGTTCGAAATCATCACAAAGTTCTTCCAGGTACTTATTAATTTGTCATGCCTCCATTCTTGATGGAGGGTTGGGGGCATCTCCATCATGTACTTTTTACATGTTTGAGGACGAAGATGAATCTGTCCGACTCGACTTCGCATCGAAGATGGACATCAAGAAATTGGTTTGGTTCATCTATCTTGGATTCCGATGAATTACGACTGAAGCGAAAAACACCTTGGCTGCCTCTCGACAGACAACGCTGCCGACAAACTTCGTGAAGTTTCCGTTTTTCGAAGCGGTGAACGTGATTATGAGCATGATCGACGTTAGCCCTGCATTTCGCGGCACCGTGACTGGAGCTGTCTTCACCACCAGCACGCTGCCCATCACGAACTACCGATACCGAAAAAGCATGGGGCTACCGATCGAATTCGGCTCGCTCTACCAAGCCTACCTGCCAACGGTATCTCACTCGTTTATTTATTTATTTCAGTCAGCTTTACATAGTTGTGCTTCCCCGGCGACGTCCTGGTACTAAGTAGCTTTTCCTATGGCAAAGGCAACACCAACATCATCAACAGCTGCAGCAACTTTTTCGAAGAAATGGCTAAATCTAGAAATGGCTAAAAAAAAAAGGTGCTCCGCGACATCATGTACGGGATTGTGCGAAACAACATCACCACTCTCCTCCTCGCAAAGAATCCCGAATTCGCGAGAACAAACTCCGGCCGCTTCGTGAACATGTTCGTCACAGTCTTCTCCGCTTGCGTCCTGTCCGCACCAGGGAACGAGTACAGAGGTAAGAGCATTTATTTGCCGCTGCCGCGGCAGATTCGTATTCTTTCAAATTTTGTGCACGACCACCCAGTGTTGAGGCGCCCTCACTCTTCCTCTCTCGTCTTTAAGAGGGTCTTGCACCTGCTGAAGCTGATGCTTTTTATGCGTTCTTTTTTCAAAACTTAAAGGTTACTGCCTCCAGCCGAAGGGTAGGGAGAAGCCGTTTCGGGAGTTTTTCCAGCCAGTGAACTTCGCGCGGTCAACCATCATTGGCTCAACAATCATGTCCACAGCCCTGGCGTGCGGCGCGCTCGTAACCCCGCAGGTACTACTGAAACCGATATTAAGTGCCTTAAATTTGTGGCAATCTTCTTGTTGAGTTCCTCTTTCTGCGTCGCTCTCTGCTACATGAAGTCTTTCGCTGATTTGTTTCTTCCTGATCATCCTGAAAAGGTGACCGCCTTCGTCGACCGTCTGAAGGCGTATCTCGACTCAAACCCGCTTTCCTACTGCATCATCGCTCTTTACATCGCCCACCGAGCCCTGGAAAAGTATGAAAAGAAGAACGCCGCAAAAGCAAAGAGCTGAACTGGGTCGGCAGCAGAAGGTCTCAGATTGAGAGGCAACGAAAAGTTCATCGGCAGCGTTGCAGGAGGTCTGCGCGGATTTTGTTCATGCGCATCAACGATGAAAAACGACGACATGAACATCAACGAGCGTGACATACGTACTGCTCGTCCTGCTGCTCTCGTTCTACTCCTAGGGTTGCGAGTGTAAGTTAAGCACAAGAACAATACGCAATTCAGGAAAGTGAAATTTGCGAAGGCGGGAAGTCTACACAAAATTTTTGAGTCACGTGAGTGGAGAAACATTCTCCAGTTCGGGGCACGACACATATTTTTATCTCGACGGTCCCCGGAACATATTCCAGCACGCATGCGCTGCACGTGCACGCGTTGCCCTAAACGTACCGCACTATTTTCAGTTGGTGGAGGTCGGCGGCACGGAGGTTGCCTACTGTGCGGAAGCGGAATGGTTATGATTTGAATTTTCCTGCCAGCATGTTAGCAGCTCCATTTGGTTTTGCTATTGCTTCTGCGGGGTGATATTGTTTGAGTATCACTGACATGCTCTCCCGAGAAACCGAACGTGGCATCTTAGATAGCCGCATAAGTCTGATTCATTGTTGCCCTGTTCGTACAACTGCTGCTGTCATACTCATAGGCGGACATCGGGGTTGAGGCTAGATAGGCAGCCCCAGGAAATCGCAGTGGTGCGAAGCAGAGCCTGCGTAAAATTTTGTTTATGCATCCATATATTTTTCCCCGTTTCAGGAGAGAGAGAGCGCCTCAGCAAGTAAAGTGGAGCGTGTGCGTGTTTATGCTACCACAAGGTGGAGCGGTAATGCGCCTAAACGGCCTGTCAGTGCGTTCGTTCTTCAATCTCAATACAAATACGTCCCGCCGGCCTCTGTAAAGAAGAGTTTTGCGGCCTACTTGCGCTCGACCACGCGACCGCCGGAAGCCCACAGTGATAGTGCTAATATGTGTACGTCTAAATAAAACCAGATTGCATCGAATACGAATTGAAATTTTTCGTGGTACCAGTGGCGCGCATTTATCATGTACGAGCACGAGCTCCTAATGTCACCATCGAAAAATACACGAAACAGGATTGCAAAGCTGCCAAAAGCAAATGTGAACGTCGTGGCTTTACCTTGATACGACTCGCAGGCGGCGTGTCAAAAGTTTTTCGTTTTCATCTACGAGAGACCCATCGGCAGCGGGCGGCGGGACGAGGATGAAGCTCCTGCTCTCCGCGTGCCTGGTCGCGACGGCCACGATCTCCTCAGTGGCGGAGCCGATCTCTGGCGGCAAGATCGAAAAGCCGGCTCCAAAAGCTCCCACAAAGTACGATGAGGCCGTTTCCGAGGAGCTCGCGGAGGACAAGGGGTTCGCGGATTCGGCTGCTATTCCGCGCGAGCCGATGGTATTCATCTGCTCGGATTGCCACCCGTGCTTGTACCCGATCGAGACCACGTACCACATCGAGAGTGAACACGACTGCGAGCAGGCGTGCTACTTCAACTCCCAGTGTCGATACACGGCGTACAACCCGCGGGTGCAGGAGTGCAACCAGTACGACAAGTGCGTAAAAGATACGGACGGGGAATTGGAGTACTCAAGGATGCACAAGCGAGATGCAGGTACTAAAAGTAAGAAAGGGCGGCTTGGGAGTCTTTTTTTACTCTGCGATTGCTCTGGAGCCCCATGCCATGCTCTGGAGCCTGATGCCAACTTTTCACCCCAATATGCCATGCGCGACCAGGTGTCCTGTCCGACCTCTACCTCTCGTCTTCCTGCACCCTTTCCCCCGCCTTTCAGCCGATGGTGTTCAACTACATGGGAGACTGTCCCTCCACGGCCGTCGCCGCCTCTGTGTTCAAGTCGAAAAACGACCTCTGGGTGAACAACGAGCAGATTTTCCGCTCGGAGAAGGGCTACGTGACGATCCCCTCCGAGCTGTACCACGACACCCCGACGGTTCTGTCGATTCAGACGCTGAAGGACCTGGAGATCTCCGACGTGGAGGCCGGGGACTTGCAGACCTGCAGCGAGCACCACCACTGCCAAGCCGGTTACTGGGACCCGCACCGGAAGTGCGCGGGCGGCTTCTGCCGCAGCGTCGCCGAAACCTACACGATCGCGCTCCAGGACACCGCGGTGGCAGACTACGACCAGGCAACGGTGGACTCGAGCTACGGAGGCTTGTCCCGGGAGACGATCGTGCTGAAGCCACCGGACGCACAGGACTACATCGCGAACTACGCACAAGTGATGCAGGACTATGCAGGTATGAAAGATGAATACGCTATGCACCTGTCGTGGTCCCCGTCTGCTACTTGCTTGAAAGCATGTGCATTTGATCAACGATAAAACCACCCGCCACGTCAGGTCCCGACTACGAGAAGAAAGTTCTCGCCACCGTGCACAACAACAAACCGCTTCAACCCGTCTGCCAGCACTGCAACAAGATCTGCGATAAGGGCAGCGACGAGGAGTGGTTTTTGCGGTCTGAGTGGGCCCTGGGACGAATGGAGTGCATTGAGAGCTGCTATCGAGACAGAGACTGCGTGGCGGTGAATATCAATCTCGATGAAGGAATTTGTGACTTGTTCAAGACGTGCCACGAAAAAGACATGCTTTTGATCGCAAAAACCGACTCTGGGACCTTGCTGGATGTGGAGAAGCACCCGATCACGGGGGCTATTTCCAAGCATATTCTCGGCCCCCTGGGCGTAGCTGCAGTGAAGCGGCAACTGGCGGAGGAGAAAGATGAAGAGGAGGGTGCTTTGTTTTTCCCTTTGTTTCCCTATTCGTGCTTCTCCTGCTTTTATTAAGCACCTAGACCTACTGAAGAGTCGGTCCAGATTTTTGAATCGAAGTCAAAGACGAAGCAGCTCTTCATAGAAATGCGACCTCATCAATTCCAGAAAAATCGCCCAACAGATGAACCCAAGGACGATAAGGACGAAGAAAGTGAAAAGGACGCCGCCAAAAAAGACGACAAGCCTCCGGCCCCCGGTACGGAGGACAAGACGCGGGCCAAGCGCGCTGAGGACGCGAAGAAGATCGAGGAGGCCGAAAAGAAGGAGAAGAAGATCCTCAAGGGCCAGAAGATCAAGGACAAGAAGACCGGTAAGGAAGAGGTTCTCGAGGTGCCGGAGGAATTTCGGGTTCCGAAGGGCGTGCTCACCGAGTTCATGGTTTTCCGCCGGCCCGAGCTGGATATCGAGACGTACGTTGCGCCGGACAAGCACCTGCTGGATTTCGGCGGGACCGAGTACGGCACCGTCGATCTCGTGGGGCAGAGCGCCGTCCAGGACTGCGTGCTCAACGCGCACGCCGGATCCGGAACAAGCGACAAGACCAAGAAGTAGTGCTGTCATTTTTGCGAAGGAAGTTCAAATTTGTTTGTCGTGACGTAAGTTTTTGTTTTGCCACCTGCTCTTGATGAAGGATGGAAGACGTCGTCGTCGATGGAAATGATTAGTACTTCCCACGACCCGCAGGTACTTGAAGGTGACCTGCACCCGCGACACGCACGAGGTTTCTCTTTATGTTACTGGTCGCGGCATTACTCCCGCCAACTTCAAGTGCTCCAAGCCCCTTTGCGGCAACAAGTTCAACGCGACCGAGTGCGCCAAGATCGACGAGTCTTCCGGCGTGACGACCATGATCGACGCGATGGCGTCCGTCGACACGTTGGGCACGATGCGGGACAGTGTGAACGTCGTGAACGAGTTCTCTGCGTCCGGCCACAAGGAGTCCGTCTTGATCAACTGCGAGTCGCAGAACTTCGAGAAGACGAAAAAGTTTGATCTGGCCCTCGACATCGAGTTCGCGGCGCACGACGATTTCGGCACCGTGATCAAAGAGATCATGCGGGAGAACAACGACGTGGAGAACGAAATTTTCAAGGTGGGGTACGCGCCCAAGTGCCGCTACGAGAACCTGCGCAACGTGTTCTACGACTACAAGCAGAAGTGCGAGCAGGTTCCCGCCCACTGGGACGCCGAGAAGCACCCGAAGCTGCGGTTCATCTGCCCGCTCAAAGAGTCCTCCACCGTCGACATGAACATGGTGGTGTCCGACGCGTCGGCCAAGGTGATGTTCAACGGCGCGCTACTGCGCAATCTGAAGTCCATCGTCGGTTCCGACGCGGCGCACGGCGGCAGCGAGTTCGGCGGCGTCGACTTCTACTACCCCATCAAAAACTTGGAGATCAAGGGCGACAACGCGGACGGCGTGCAGAGCTGGAAGCTGAACACGTTCTGCGAGGAGAAGGGCCGCGCCTACGACATCATTCTGCAGAACGGGTGGAACATGAAGCCGGTGGTGACGCAGTTGAAAATTTCCACCGGCGACAACTGCAAGATGTCTCCCCCCAAGTACCACCCCAACGTGACGGACTACACCGTCGAGTGCCCGCAGAACACCGAGTACATCGGCATCACGCCCTTGTTGAAAGACGTCGGCACGCGCATGCTGGTGAACGGGGACGTGTTTCCGGCGAACGAGGAGATTCCGCCGGTGCAGCTGGAAGCCGGCGACAGCCACGTGTGGAACATCGTGATGAAGGCGCCGATCGACCCGGACACGGAGCAGCCGGTGTACGGGTACGATGCCAACGAGGAAATCCGGCTGAAGGTCACCGGGGTGCGGTTCGCGCCCTGGGGGCTGGGCCAGGCCGCGACCGAGATGATCGCGAGTGTCTGTTCGACCGCCGGGCTGGGTCTCGCGATCGTGTCCGCGTCCAACTTCATGGGCGTGGCGAAGTTCCTGCAGTTCCTGGGGATCCTGGTCGCGGTGCACGGGACGCCGGACGCGTTCAAGACGTTCTGCGCCTCGTTCAGCAAGGTGAACCTGCAGTTCAACCACCTCGACGACTACCTGCCGGCGATCAACGTGAAGAAGTACATGCCGTTCGACATCAAGAAATTCCAGAAGATGGCGGCGCAGGCGGCCGGACTGCCGTTTCGAGCGTTAAAAGTGATGCAGCACCACGCGGAAACCGCGGTGCTGAAGGCGCACCTGAAGCTGTCCGGAAAGGCCGACAGCGAGAAGGCGAAGAGCGCGGCGGCGGCCGCGAAGCGCGAGGCGGAGCAGCTGGCGGAAATTCGGCGCAAATACCGGAAGCAGTACATTCGGTTCAAGCAGAACTTTGCGAAGCTGAAAAAATCCTTTTCGGAGAACAAGGGCACGCTGTTCAACCTGTTCCTGATCCCGATTGGCTTGTCCGCGCTGATGCTGTTCTACGTGGTGCGATACACTTTGAGACTGGCGATCCCAGAGGGGTTCTACGGCTACGACTGGGACCAGGCGCGGAACGAACAGATGAAGCCGAACTTCATCCTGCTGTTCATCTGCGACCTGGGACTGATCGGCTTCGTGAAGGCCGCCTCCAAGATCTACTGCGAGGGGTCCACGATCGAGCTCTACCTGCCGGACGCGCACGACCACTGGGGGTTCTGGAAGCCGCCCCGCGAAGCCATGAACCACGTGTGCCTGGCGCTGTTCTTCCTCTACCCCGTCGCGTTCTTGTACTTCACCGCACGGGAACTCGCGAAGAACCAGCGGCAAGTATTACCATTAGATAGATGGTTGCCTCAACGAGAGCATCGTCTTCGTCGTGTGCATGCATCGTGCAACTTTTTGAGCCTGTCCTTGATGTGGTCTTGCTACCTCCTAGTCCTACCTAGTGGTCCTAGTACGTAGAGCTATCGCCCCCAGGAGAATGTTGAATTTGGTTTTGGGCCATTTAGTTGGTTTCGTGAACATTGCAGGTGATCTACAACAAGGCTCTGAAGGCGTACGCCGACAAGGAGGGCTGTCTGGAGATCCGTGCTTCGCAGAACGAGCCGTTCCCGGTTCCGGTGCTCGGGCAGATGGCGTCCAAGGTGAATTTCGCGATGTCCACCAATATCAAGTCGGTGTCGCCGATTCTGTGGGCCAAAAACGCCAAGGGAGAGTACATCTACGACAAAACCAAGAAGACCCACTGGGTGCTCGGCCTCGGCACGATGCTGGAGGGCAGGGTCAAGCCGAACTTATGACCGGACCAGGTGGTAAGTGGGCAAATGGTAAGTACTGTGTAATGGGTTCCCTTGGGTGGCGGATTCCCCTAGGTGGCGAGAGTGTTAAGGCGCTCTGAACCGCCCGGCGCGAAGCGCCGGGCGATTTCAGAGATGCCCCATTGTTTGGAGTAGGGGAGGCAGGGATTTAAGCCAGTGGGAGGGAGGGAAAGGAAGGCCGCGAATACCCAGAAGAAAGAATGGCTAGGGGGTACTTACTTCCTTCTACTAGAGAAAGCAGGGCAAAAGCAGGCGTATGAAAGGACACTTTGCACCGAGTGCAGAGTTCCGACCTGGCTCATGAGCCAGCTTTTCGCATCTCATGAGTCAGCTGCGGCCGGAAAAAGTTGCGCCCTT
>RXOD01003976.1:0-33700 GCA_005223375.1 Amoebophrya sp. AT5.2 | reverse complement strand
GGGCTTGCCCATCAATTTTAATAAGCAAGTCGTACAGTTCTTGGCAGCTGTAGTGTACGCTCGACAGCTCGTCCTGACCCGACTGTCGGTCGCGGTGGATACGGGCCCGCAGCCGCTGCAACTCGACGTCTGCTTCTTGTTGCTGCCGCACCAGTCGCTCTGGTAGTTCAGCATCATTGGAACTCCCGGCGCTGCTAGTCGCTGCTCCTGTATCCGCGACCGCAGTCCTCCGGAAGCGGTCGGCCGCTCCGCTCAACTGTCGTTGTAGCTGTCGACTGTTACTGGTTGCCGCATTGAAGAGCGTTGTTCGTGCCGTTCTTCCCTTGTAGTTCGTGAGCCACTCGTCCCACTCCTCCATGACGACCTGCCGCAAGCGCGCCTCCGCGACTTGCGGACTGTTACTGACGAGCGTACCCTTCTTGGTCGTGGTCTCGTAGATGCGGTCATGCCGTCGCCCCTGATGTTCGAGTGTTTCCGCGCTGGGAAGCAGCTTGTCTCCGACGCGCTGCGGCGGGCGTCGACTGTTGGGTGCCGTGTAAAGTGCGTCGAGTCGACGTTGACGCTTGGCGGCATGGTCCTCCTGCGAGTCCTGGCGCGCGGCCGCAGAGTCCCTACCGCCGCTTCCAAAGTACTGGTGATGATGTTGTACACGCGCGTCTTGTCGTGCCGCCTGCTCTCGGTCATGCCGAGCCAGCTCTTCGGCGGCTGCTCGCTTTCCGGCATTTCTACTGCTGTGTTTACCCATTGCGTCGTTCCAAATTGTCAAAGTCTACCGCGGTCTCGTTAATCTGTAATCACTCCAGCGGTCTTCAAGTTTCCTGTAATCAAAGGCAACGACGTGACTGCAGCCGATCCTCCATCATACAATTTTATTTCTGTGTACTTAATGTTCGTGATCAACCTCCGGGCCCGCGTCGGAGTCCGGCGTGTGATGCATTGGGTAATTTTTCCGATCGTGCTCGACTGCTTCGCGGATCATGTCTCGGACCTTGATCTCATGTTGCCCGCCGTTGGAGCAGCTGCCACTGACTGCTGCAGCTTCCTTAAGCTGCGCAAGGGCGAGTTCGCGCATGGATACTTTCGGTGTCGGATCACGAGTAACTTCGATCTCTTTGACTGTGGGGAAGATCTTGCGCAACAACATGTTGACATCGCCAGCCAACGCGCGTTCGTATTCCGTTTGAGCCACCCGGATGCTCTTCAGCAGTCGTCCCGGCATGTCGGCCAGTTGACCTCCAGCCCCTCCGTATAGCATGGTCGAGCCGGGTTCGCGCATCCACAGCAGGATTTCGATGGCCCACCGAATCAGTGCGGCCGACGACGATGCGTGGATCGTGCGGTAAGTGTTGAGCAGTCCCTTATTGTCCACAACTATGGTACGCGGCAGTCCCCGCAGCAGCGGGTCGATGCGGGTCTTGTAGCGCTTCAACCCATACGTTTCCACTTCAAGTGCGCACAACCACCTCAGCGCGGATGGAAAGACGGAGCTGTCGATCATGTGTACTGCGAAGTGCTGCGCGTTCGCGAACACGTTGGCTGGCGTCAGTTCGCGCAACCGTTCCACTGCGATCGAAACAACGACGAAGGCCGTCCCCAGTGGGTTGCTGTCGACGAACACCAGCAGCACTCTGCGGCCCGCTCGAATGTCGTCGTAAGGAATCGCAGCGGTGGCGACGTTGCTCATGTACAAGTGAATGTCCCGCAGTGCGTTGATGACGGCTGCGTCGCGATAGAACTTCTTCTTAAACTCGTCGCTCGGGACGCGCAGCCAGGGTGTGAGCGTAGCGACGATCCGGTGGTAGTGGACGCCCCAAGCCGTCGAAATGTAATTCATCAGTCCGAGCACACTTGCCAGCTCGGAGGGCGACTTCAGCCCGGTCAGGTCCCAGGCCAGCACATTGCAGATCTTGGAGTCATCAGCTACGCGAACACCTCGTACGAACTTGTAGCCTAGCGACACGCAGGCGATCGCACCGAACTTCAACTTCCTCGCTGACGACTTGATCCCCAGCACCAGAAACATGCTCATGATGATGACGAATTGCAGCACGATCGAGAACCACTTCGTCGCTCCGAAGGCCAAATCGTCGGTCTGCGCTTGCGTAATCTGTCGTGCGCTGCCTACAGCTTCAGGAAACTTCCGCGCCATACTAGAGGCGGTGGCATTGACGAAAAGTACGTGTAGCGGCGTCTCTTGGTAGGTGTATGGCAGCAGGTCCGCCGTGTCGTCGACCGTCTGCTGTTCCTGTATCTGGGCCTTGGCGTCAGGCGTATCCTTTTCGGGGCTGCTCTGTACGTAGTCGTCATCGGGGTCGTCGAAGAAGTGACCTCCCTCGTCGTCATCCCCGCCGTGCAGGTAGTCGTCCGTGGCAGCTACAGGGTCAATCGCAGCCGCATCACGATCACGTTGTGTCTCGGTCGTGGTGCACTTCCCGTCGTGGGTGGTTTGTAGCCGCTTCGGCGCAATCGGTTCTGGCGGATCGACGACTACCTGTCCCTCGCTGCGGAGTTGGTCAGCCTCTTTGATCTCGTGCGGTGCCAACCAGGACGGATGGTTGTCAGCTACCCATAGCAGCATCCGTTGCCGATACTTTCGCTGGTCGTCCTCCCCAATTCGGCTCGGATACCGACTCGCGATAGCCTTCCAGACTGCCGTGCGCAGTTCGCCGTGGAACCATTCCTCCATCACTGCGGCGATGACGGCCATCATGAACTTAGGCCCCGTCCGTTGGCCCCACAAAGCCGGCATCGTCTTGAGTCCCAGTTGTCCCCGGACAGCAATCAAGATGAGGATGAGGCACTGAATCCCCATGTACGCTTGTACTAACACGCTGTACCGCAAGCAGTTAAACGCCTTCGCGACGTCCATTTCGACGTAGAAGTGTTGATCGTAGAGACACTGGAACGCAACGTAAGCCGCTACTGGCGGCAAGGCAATCAGCCGGCACATCAAGTTGATCGGACGCAGATCAATCACCAATCGGCCGATGGACGTGTCCTTTCTTATCGCGCGAAACACGTTGCACGCGAACCGGATGGTCGTCGACTGTCGTTCTGCCGTGTTGAGAATTTCCATCAGCCCGGTGGCGACCTCACGCCGCAGTAGCAGTAATACTCGTCGTAGATGTAACCCCCGTAGGGGAAGCAGTTTCTGATGCGCGGTCGGTGCCTTGGTGAGGTCGAAAATCTCGAGCCCGAGCAGCCCGCTGATAAGCGTCGGGATGGGGTGTCCCTCAGCGTGGTGTGCGGCGAAGTACACATCGGCAAGTACCCCGCAGATCAGCAGCATGATGTACACTGCAATGTCAAACAGCGTCTTCCCCTGTAGAAATTCCTCGGTCGACATCTCAACTTCCGGCCGTGCCGCATTGGTCTGGCTCCGATCGTCCTCGGTCGGTTCGCCGTCGCGCAGACACTGCTCAGCCGCGTCACGCTCGCGTTGCTGCTTCCATCGCCGCAGACGTTGCTTCTGTGCTCTACTGGGCGTATCTTTCTCTGAGCTGTCCGGCGGTTTCGCCGGTTCGGGCAGTTTGGGATCGAGCAGCGGGACTGGACCTCCGCTTCGCTTCGGCGTGGAGACCTCCTCGCCACTATCGCAGTAGCCCCAACCTACTAGTGTCGGTCCAACGGCGGTGACCCATACTGCTACTGACATCAGAAAGGCGAAGAAGAATTCGCCGTGCTGGTGCGCCAGTAGGTATCCGGCCACGGTGTCTCGCCACTTCTTGGACTCGGGCGGCGCGACAGTCCGAGCTGCCTTCCACTTGGCGTTCTCGACGTCGTCCTTGTTCTTCTCCTCGGCGACGCAGCCTTCGTTTTCTTCAATCTCTTGGCTGTTGACTCGCTTGTACCGGGCCAGAGCGTGGATACTGTCGCCCGGGTCGCACAGCAGTCCGCGCCGCGTCCACACAGTGGTCTCCTGCAACTGATCCGTACTGCACATACCGAGAGTGAGCCCGGTCCCACCACCGATCCGACTTTCGCGCAGGATGCGTTTGTTGGCCGCGACTTCCTTGATGTCCTCTCGCAGCTCCGCCTTTTCCACGGCCTGACGAAACTCGTCGTCCTCGACTGTTCCTTCCAATGCGTCCTGGAACCCGCCGTCGTCGTCGACTTCCCGCAGTTCCCACTGCTCGTCGCTGCCTTGAGCTTGTTCCGTAGCCGGGTCGTCGTCTAACGCGACGAACAGTTCTTGCGCCGCCGCCAAACTCTGACTGGCATCGAGCAGTTTCTCGGTCGAAGAGACTGTCTCTGTGGTGTCGTCGTTCATATGTAGCATCGGTTCACACCCCGACGTACTCGCACCTGCCGCGGCGCGCTGCGACACGAAGCCGAAAGTTCGTCGTAGCTGTTCGACGACGCCGACGTAGCGCTTTCCGATACCACGTACCGACCAACGTCCGGTGCCAGCGGACGGTCCGTTCTCGCAATTTCGGTCCGGCGCAGCTGAGGCGGCGTGCCCCCACCGTTCAAATCCGCGTAGTAGCCCTGCTGCTCGACCGTCGTCTGGTTCTAAGTTTCCCCCCTGTGCCTCGATTTTGCAGAAATTCCCGTCCCCAGGCACTGCGGTGGTCCCCGTGGTTTCACTCCCCGCATCGGTCGCGACGTCTGCCTTCTTCGTCCTTGCTTTCGGCTTCGCCTTCGCCGTTACTTTGGCTGCCGGTGCTAGTGCGCCGATGCCTTCTTGTGCAAATCGACGCGCCGCCTCCGCGATTTCGGCTTCCTCATTCGCCAACCGCGCCTTGAATTCTTCTTTCGTTTCTTCTGGACGATGGCACTCGGGCAGAAACTCGGCCACTTCTGCTAGTGTCGTCTGCGCCGCCACCTGTCGCTCTGCGGCCTCATCGTTGACAAGCCACACGTCAATGAGCGGCAGGCACAGTTCTCGCGGCCGCGCCGCGTAGCAGATCAGGTGGAATCGGATTTGTTGGGAGACTGGTACGACGGCCAACGGCAGTTGACTGCTGGCGGTCTGTAGTCGCCAGAAATCATTGTCCTTGTTCTTGCTGAATTGCAGTGAGACGGTGGCTCCGGGTGGTGCCGTGACGTTGACCACCAATTCGACTCCTTCTCCTGTTTGGAGCTGTCGCACACCTGCTTGCGACCACACCGCGTGCGACTCCGTGCTCGTGACTACGATGCTGTCTTCCAGCGAACGCGGACTGTCGAGTTCCGGGTCCGCGACGTGGGGTTCCCTATCCAACGTCTTCTCGTGTTTTCGCGCCGATCGCTCCTCCGCGATGACTCGACGCAAGGGGGCGTCACTGGGCAGCTGCGCTACTTTCGTCGGCGTGGCCGTGATCGACTGTTCTGCATCCGCGCCTTCGTGGCTTACCTCGTTGGCATCGACCATCAGGTTGAAACAACCACTGTTCCCGTCGACTCGGAGGGCCTGCAAATGCGCCTTGATGCAGCGGCCGCTGAAGCGACCCTGCTCGATCGCGCTGCTGGTGCGTACCACTTTCTCCATGCCATTTTCGTCGTACAGTGTGAACGTCAGGAACGGGTCGAACGGGTCCGGCCGGCGCATTCGATACTGCATCATGGAGGCACATCCGAAGCAGAATGGCGTCGACGACTTCCACGCCCGGAACCAGTACACCATGAGCGGCTCGGTGAACCCACATTCGTGAGTAAACAAATCTTCAGTCGCAAACTGTACGATGAAGACGATCGGCGCCTCGTCGCGGATGCCATTCTGCGTTGCGGAACCGTTGACCTGCGGAAACACTCGCCCGCTCACGTCCGGGTGCCGCGCCTTGTGCCGGAGAGCAAGTAATACGGCGGCTCCATAGTCGCTGACGCAGCACATGTGACGGCTGGTCAAGTCGTTGATGTAAACTGTACCTCGATGCAGGTATGCTTTTCGCCGCGATCGGGTGGTTTGCACCGTCATGGTGTTGCCGGTGTCCCCCATCGACTGCCGCCGCTTACGACCCGCAGGTTTGAACGTCTGCGGCGTCTCGTCAGGACCCAACGGCTTCACGTAGAATCGATCGTGCTTCAGATGCAGCAGTCGGTAACTGGCACTGTCCTCGATCTCGTCACAATTGCGAATGCGGTCGGGATCGTCTTTCGGAGCTGTGAATGCGGACTCGTCCCTCCCGTCCTCGGACGGAAGTCGATGTCGCTCGATCTCGCCACAGAGTCCGTCATCGTTACGGGCGGTCGCGAAGTCAGCTTGTTCAGGCAGCCGGTTGAAGAGCGCGTTCACTACGGCCTTGTGCGTCACCTGGGCCTCTGCCAATTTGTCGCTGCACGTCACGATGGCATCTGCCGCTGCTCGCACTCCCGCTTCATCGTCGTATCGGCACAGCGCCGCCACTGCGCTCCAGTCCACGTCTGCGCCGACTTCTTTTCTGTCTGCGACACTCCGTCGCAATAGCTGTTCCGCGGCCGTTCGCGCACCCTGCGTCTGTTCGCTGAGGTTGTCGGGTTCTGGGATCTGCGGCTGCACCGTCTCCAGCTTTGCCGGTCGTGCCGTCGCACAGGCGTTAACATCGCGAACCCGGTCGCGAAACTCAGCTGCCTTGCCCTGGAAGCTGCAGCGCATCATCTCAGCTCCGTGGTTCGTTGCTTGCTGGGTGATCCCCAAGTAGGCGTACATCACGTCGGCCGTCGCGCCCGCGATCAACCACTCGTTGTCCTCCCCGACCGAGTATCGGCGCGGCTTGAACGTAAACAGCTGCTGCGTCTGGCGCACTCGGTCCTCGTCGTCGGGTCCAGCAACAGCGGCCATCACTGCGTCGCGCGTCAGCACTACTTCACCATGATCGTTGTTGACGAGGACGACCCGGTGGTGCAAGGGGCAGGTCAGGAGGGAATGTGTGCGATGGGTTGCTGTGTGGTAGCAGGCATACGATGTAAAAGCCGAGATTGCACGTGCCAGTACCTCTGCGATAGCACGGCCACCGCCGGAGATCAGTCGGCCCGGCGACGACGTCTTCTGCATTTCGAGACCCTGCGCGTCTCTCTGGTGTTCGAGCATGTCACGCTCTACTTCTCGGCTGTGCGGCGACAATTCGCCCTCACCTTCTCCAACCTGTTGTTCTTCCCCGGGCAGCGCGCAAAATTCTCCGTGGACCGGTAGCTGCTCCCCGCCTTCCTCCGATTTGCGTTCGTGCGCCAAGAATCGTTGGCTAAAGTCGATTAGCTCCTGCTGGATCCCGATGTCGACTGGCCGGGCGTCTCGCGTCAGACGTCGTCGGTCGGCAGCAAGCGCTGTCGCGTGGGCGGAGCTGCTGGGTTGGTCGGTCATCATAGCGACTGCAGCATGTTCGTTCGCCGGACTGTGCGTAATCGGCCGTGGTTTCGCGCTTTCACGCTCAATCTTCTCCACGTCACCGTCCTCGGGCTCTGCCATGTCCTCGCCCTGGAACTGCGAGTCGGGATCGATGTGCTGTTGCGGGACGTTGAGGTCCTCGTGCGGTGCCTTGTGCTGATACCACAGCTCGACTTCCAACACGCCCGTTTTCGGGCTCAACCGCGTCCAGAACAGCATCTTCCCGTCGCTGCCATCGAAACTTTTACCCCCAGCTGGATTCTGCTGATCGTCAACCAGTGTGTAGATGTGCAGCTGTCGGTGCGTCGAAATTGCGGCCCACGCGCTGAACCGCTCGGGATTCACCCCTCCGATTTCGCGCCGCTGCACAATCACGTCTGGCCGCCGTTCGCGGGTGTAGCGCACCATCCGCTTGGTGAAGAAATCCACCCAGGCCTGTGTTTGTGCTTTGACCATGCGAGCGTGCTGTAAAAAGTGGTCTACCTGCTTCTTCGTGGGTGCGCTCAGATGCGGGTCCATAGTGAATCCGGCCGGCAGTCGGACTTCTCCGTCTCCACCGATCGGAAACTCCAGCAGCGTGCACTTCCACGTGCCAACGACGTCGGCGATCAGGGGCTGCATGGCGTTCTCGTATAGATCGAGTGCAGCTGGTCGTCGTGGAACCAGTTTCCGGAGGCTGATGTCGGTGACAGCGACATTGAACGTGCATCCTGCCGAGTGCACGAACGCCACTTGTCCCAGGGTGCCGACAAGCCGACCATGCCGAGTGCGGTTCTTGTGCAGTACGTCGTTCCAGATGACCCGCTTTGTGACATGTTTGTCCAGTCGCAGCAGGAACGACCCGCGCATGAAGCTCTTTTTCCGAAGTAGCGTTCCGACTCGCCGGCTGCGCAACAACCGACTGCATTGCAGTCCCACTTGATTGTCCGGGCGCAGCAGCTCGAACCCGTCGACGGCTTCCGGCCCACAGTCACGAACGTCGACGCCGTACTTCCACAGCATCTGCAGTTGTTCGTTGGCGATCATCACTCGCTGCTGCGGCGTGAGACGCCGTCCGGTGCATGTATCACACGTCAAATCCAGCATGTAGCGAGCGAAGCGGATGAGCGTGTTAGCCTCACCGAGCGTTTCCGGCTTACCGCGCGGCAACGCATTTTGTTCGTGTGGCTGACCCGTCCGTGCGCACTTCAGCCCTTCCAGTTCAGGCAGTGCGTTGACTCCTTCCGTGTCCGAAATCTTCAGTCGCGTGTGCAACCCCTCGTCTGCATTTTTGATCACCTTCTGCACTCCCTCTCGCAACCCGATGTCGTCCGCGAATTGTATTTCAGGCTTGCCTTGCGTGGCCGCTACGATCCGCAACCTCGTCTTCGGCGGGGTGTCCTTCGTGACCACCTGCATCGTTGCGGTAGCCTGCGAGAAGTCGTACGTGAACCCATCGATCGAAACTTCGTAGCTCGGCCGGTTCTGATCAAGTGGCTCGTGCGGGTCCTCGTTGCGTGGCAATTTCCGACTCCCTTCGGTCCCAGGGCAGTGTGGGCACAAACCCACCGTTCTGCGGATGTAACGCTTGCTGAGCGCCATGCCGTTGCGATCGCGACGTCGACGACGCATTTTCCGCCACACCCACCACCAGTGTCCGCAGCGCAACCTCCGATGCACGTTGAGTACCAGTCGAGCGACGGCTTTGGGATCCTGGTTGCGGAGGTCGTCCACCTCCTGGTCTTCGTCCGCCATCCTCTCGAGCGCCTCGTGGTCTGCGCCGGGAATGTAATTCGGGCGGGCTTCCATCATGTTGCAGATGTTGATATCGTCGTCTGCTAGTTCGGTGTTCAGCAGACCTTCGCCTTCCCGCACCGTCGCCTCGAGTACGTCGCGGGTCAACAGGTCGTAGTAGCTATCGCACATCAGACTGCCCTCCTCGACCAGACGACTCAGCCCGGGAATCGGGCGCGCAGCCATCACTCCCTTCGTTCCGGCCGCGCTCCGCTGCGTCAATACCTCGCAATCACCGCACATCAGGTTGAAACCCCCGGACCCGCTATCAGAACTCTTCGCGTGCGCGCGTGCAACGAAGTCGTCGCCCAGCGCTTCTTCACCGGTTGGAATACCTGGCGTTTGGTTGTTGGCCAGGAAGCTGAGCGTATCGCGGAGTTGGTCGTGATCGCGTTCGTTCACCTTGATCCGATTGATCAAATGCGACGCCGCTGCCTCGGTCTCGGCTTCAGCCGTAGGTTCTGTGTCTGCGCTTGTCAGGACGTTGATGGTGTACTGTTCATCGGGCGACAGGTCGTGCCGTTTCTCCAGTTCCCGCTTTACGCGTCGCATGTCGGCGAGGCAGTCGTCGTCAGCAAGGTGATATTCATCGCCGAACTCTGCTTGTAGACTTGTGCGTGTGTCTTCGTCCCCCGCGTGTATGTAGAGCACCCGGATCTTACCGATCAGCGACTGCGCCTGAGTTTTCTGCGTCGGTTTGCCATCGCGGGCTGCTGTTACAAGCTGCTGGATCTCCTTCAGCAGTTGCGTGTGATCTCGTGCTGCGTCGAGCGATTGCGTGTAGTCGATCCGCAGGTCGAGCGATGCTGGTGCCTCTTGTGCAAACCTGATCCAGAATTCGTTCCCCATTCTTCCGTCCCGACCTGCATTCCGCTCTCCTCGGAAACGGGCCAAATCCCGATCTTCGGAGGGGGCGTCCGCTACGCCAGTACTCGCCGTGGCTTTCACCTGTGGTTGTTGTCCCGCTCGACCAAACCTCAGCACCATCACCGGTTGCCGCTCGTCGGGACCAACTTCCACGTGCCGTTGGTCGTCGACCTCTCCCACAATGTACTCGACCTTTACGTGACCGCAGCTCAAAATGGCGCTAGGATGGTCGTTGGCATGCTTATCGTCCCGAAGCACTTTTTCTGCCAACTGCCGTTCCCGGTCGTCATCGTCTGTTACGCTAGCCATCAGTCCGTCGCCACCGTCCGCACTTGCGCCCATTTCGACTCCCCCCCCCGCTTCGATTTTGCGCGAAGTTGAAGTTCCACCTGCTGCGCCTGCGTCGCCGGGTTCCGGCTCCTCTGGCTTCAGTATGTCTCCGCGAACCGACGGTGGCGACCCCGGCTGCTTCTCGGCCGGTGATTTCGGTTTGACGGCTGGCGACGTGCTCGTTGTGCCCTCACTCGGCTTGTTGTTGACTGTTTCCTTCTCCGGCGTCCAGATGGGGCTGTCGATTTCCCGGGTTCTGGCATCGTTGTTCAGGCAATTCATCGTCCCTCCCTGTCCCCCGTCTCCGGTGAGTGCTGTTTGCCTCTCCTTGGCGAGTCGCGCCTGCTGCACGAGGTCCAGAAGTACGTGTCCGTGACATATCTTCGGCATACAGTGGCAGGCGAGTACGTGGCCACGCAGATCGCCTAGCTTTTGAGTCCGCTGATCGTCTTCCAACAGTTCACGAATGTACTCGACGACTACTTGGGTGCGGGTGCGCCCGAATTTCTCATTGATCCGGTGCCGGTTGCCCCACAGCGTTCCACGCCCGATGTACACGTGCTTCGGCTGCTCTGCCGCCCATTTCACGCACTGATCACTACCGCGGGCTGCCCCGGCCGGAATGCAAATGACCTCGCCTCCGTGGTCGCCGCGCGCCTGCTGTTGTACCTGCTGGACATACTCCTCTTTCGACACGCGTGCTTGCCAGTCGATGTCGCTCACGCCCGCTTTGAACGTCGCTACCCAGTCTTCAGACGTGTCCTGGGACACGGTTGCCACAGTGGAACCGCTCTTTTTGTGCGTCTGTGTGAAAACGGGGTCCGTTTCCGTCTGCGTGAGCTGCCGTGCGCTCTCTGGACAGTCGGGTGTACTGTTCGCCCAAGCGTGTTTCGCCCGCTCCCCCGATCGCTCGGCTGGTAGTGGATCGCCGGATGCCGGAGTTCGTCGGAAGATGGTACGGCTGAGGTACGCATTGTGCGGCGCCTCGTGCAGCTGGCCGCTGAAGTGCTTCTCGAAATCGGCCAGTCTTTGCGGGAACGTGGTAACCGCAGCTTCGTATGTCGCGAGGTCGAACCAGATCTTCATTGGAAAACTCCATGTCGCCGGCGGTACGTGTGGCCGGTGGTGTTCGACGACATTCGGTCCGTCGGTCGCAGACGACGGGATCAACTCCTCATACGTGATGGCCCGAATTGACAATGCTGCCTTTCTTGTCGCCCAGACGTGATCAGCGCGGCAGTTTCCCCAACACTCGGATGAGCGGCTGGCCAAAGTACGTTCCGCGCCGTGCAATTCCCTGTAAACGTCCACTAACTGCCCCTTGGAGAGCAGTATGTCGTATCGGTGACGCGCCAACTCGGTCTGTGGACACTCGTCCGAGATGTCTTGCCGGCTGCCCACCGGGACGTGACCGACGACGATGTAGTCCTCCACGAACTGCAGCTGGTCGGTGAACAACCCCATTGCCACTGCGACGTCGACGTGCCAGTCGTTCTCGTTCTGGATGTTGAGCGGAGCGCAGTGGATGTGAAAGATCGGGAACAACGCCATGTCTGTGAGCACTACTTGTGCTATGCCCCGCGGTCGGTTCAACGAAAAGTTCTTCGTCGTCTCGGCGTCGGCCAGATCAACGTTGATCGCGACTCCTCCGACGGCCTCGTCGGTGTCACCGAAGATGCAACTGGTGTGCGTGTTCTGCAGTGGAGCTCCCTCCTCAGCCGCATATTTGATTCGCGCGGTGACGTCGTCGGCCCGATTCGGTTTCACCTGCAGGTTGCCGAACAAGCGCAGTTCACTGCCCAAGAACATGTGTTGCAGCGGCTTCTGTTCGCGCGGCAATTTCCGATCGTCGTGAAGTGCACACTCGAGGCCCGCCAGTCCGATGACGCACACGTCGGCCCCGCCGATTTCCATCGCCGACATCGCCGCCTGGTGCTCGGGGTTACTGTCCTCACCTACTATAGTCCATTCTGCTGGCCGCCACTGTAGGTGGTTGAAGTGCTGGTCCGCGTCCCGCGCTTCGTCGCTGACATCACAGTCTGCGATTCTGGGCCAGAGGTTCCGTTCCGTACGTTGGTTGTGGACGGCGACTGTCTGCGCGATTTTCTCCAGTGTCGCTGCGTTGGACACCTTCCCGCATTGCATCCGCGCCAGTCGCACTCCCCGACAGATCGTCGTGTCCATCAGGTTGAAACCCTGTACAGCGCAGCCGCTTACGCGAACCTTGCATCGCGGTGCCGTCCTTCCGTCGCGCGGCTCCACAGCGACGATCACCATGCGGTAGCCCACCAGATCGAGTGCCCAATGTAATGGGCACTCGCGGTCGTCGTCGGGAAAGAATTCCCTTGCGGTGATGCCTAATGCGGTCGGGAAGAGTTTCTGCGATCTGCCAGTGTGTGGCCAAAATGCCCGGTCTCGTTCACGGTCGTTGCCGCTCTTCGGATACAACGCCAGAGCTCGGTCTTCACCACCCCGGACGGCCAACGAAAGGAGGCTGTGGAGCGCGTCTTCTTCGGCAGTTGCCATGACGGGGATGTCGACGCCGATCACCCGTACTGGACCGTAGCAGTGTCCTCTCTTGGCGTGTTGCATGATCGCGATCGGTCCGACGGGTAGCATGTCGAGTCGGAAGAGCCAGGGTCGAACTTGTCCGTCGTCGGCCGAACTCGTGGCGAATGTGCGGGAGAACACCTTCGCCGAAGGGTGGTCCTCTTGCCACTTTTCCAGCGTCGCGTGCGTCAGGTAGCGTTGGTGTTTAGTGATCGCCTCCTCGACCTCCAGGAATGTTAGCTGCCGAACTGCGATCCACTCGTCGATACGCTGCATGAGCGCGACGCAGTATTCGTTGTCACCTGCCCCTATTTGTTCTTCCGCGGCCGCAAACACTCCGTCATAGTCTACGAAAGGTCGCACTGGCGTGAAATCGCGGACCGCGGGGCTGTCTGTTGTCCGCTGCTGACGCGCCGCCCGCTGCGCCGCTCGGGTTCGACCACGCTTGCCTGTCGCTTCTACCGTCGTCGCGTCGTGGACCGCACATACCTCGTTCGGACGGTGCAGTGGTGCACTGGGTGTCGCCGGCTGGTGTGCAGTGGCTGCGGTCGCCGGAACCGTCTCTTTTGCGTCAACAGTCGTTGCGTCACTGGTCGTACCGGCTGGTGGTTCCGCGGGCTCCACGGCCGCGTCAGGCTTCCCAATGGGTTGTTCGCTGTCGGTTCCCGCCGCAGCTGCTGGCTCACCGGTCGGGTCAACCGTGCCCGTGGTCTTCGCGGGCGTCGTGAATACCTTCTCCTTGCCGGACCGAGGCGGCAACGGCACCGGTTCCTCTGCTTCCTGCGGCACCACAACGTTTCGCATCCGGACCCGCTGGCCAGGCTCGAGCAGCGCTAGCATTTTCGTTCCGGGAAGTGCCGGATGGTTCCGGATGGTTTCGTCGCGCTCCAATCGTTCGGCGAGTGCCGTCGCCGCTTCCCGTACCTCTTCGTGTGCCAGGGATGGGCCATTGAAGATTTCCTGGTCGGATCCGGTCTTGAACGGCTCGTCGGGGTAAATGGGCGCGTCGTCTCCGCCCAGTTCTTCACCTCGTTTGATCACCGTGCGCAGATAGTCCTTCTCCGTGTCTGTCAGTGGCACCGGCTCGGATGCGACGCTACCGGCGTTGTCGCGTACGACCGCGTTCTCCTGCGTGAGCTCCCCACTGGCACGTCCGACGGCGACGAGCGCTGCTCCGACTTGACCGATCAGTTTTTCAGCCAGTCCCTTGCCGAGCGCCGATGCGAAGTAGGCTTGCCTGATCAGCCGATCGTCGCTTGTATCGGTCGTCTCGCTCTTGCCGCTGCGTGACGTCCACTCGAAGTATTGATAGCTGCTGTGCTCGTGGTAGACCTGTGCGCGTGCTGGCATGTGGCTCAGCAGGAAGACGTTGACCGGATCGGTCGCCTTGTCGCCGACGTACTCACTACTGCAGATCGTGCCGGGCTTGCAAACGCCCTTGTCGTCGGCGAATACTGGTTTGATCGTGGTCGCGCGCACGGTGCAGTTGGCCCAGGCCATGAACTGTTCCTCTTCCGTCGCCTTGGCGTAGGCCTGCAGTTCTCCGATCATGGACTCGACCCGATTTCCGACGTTGTTCCCACTGCAGCAATCACCCAAGCGGATCCGCAGCGCATATGCCAGCGCAATCAGTGCAAGATTGCCTGGGTCTTCGGTGTGCACGAGATGCTGCAGTACTTTGCCGGCCCCGGCTTGGGACGTCAGTTTGAAATCGACATCCGCGTCGCGGTTCTCGATAGTTCGCACAGAACAGAATGTGGTTTCGTTGTACACGCGGATTAGGTCGCCGTTTACGATGGTCTGTACGGCCTGCTCGATCTGTCGTAACTTGCGAAGCACCGGATCTTGTAGTAGCAGATGTCCTCCTCGACTGTACAGCCGCCGGTACATCGTGCCAAAGTCGACGAGTTGCTTTACGCGCCGCCGGATCGAAAGACCGGCCAATTGCGATTTCAACAAGGGGGTCTTGTCCAGCCGCGCCATGATCGTGAATACCCAGCGATAGAGGTACTCATCCCAGTTGTTGTCGGCGTTGACCTCGAGCAGCTCCAATTTGTCGTCGTCACCGACCGCGCAGAAGGTATCCATCGCACCAGTGTGCAGCGACACGTCGTACATGGTCTCCCCCGGTTGTGGCTTGGCGTCGAGCTGGTGCTTCGCACGCACCTCCCGCGCATGCCGCTGGGTGCGGAATTTGTCGGCCGCGACCAGGTCGTCCCAGAAGTCGTCTGTCCGCCGGTTGTTTCCGCGACTGAAGAAGTGCTGGCTGAGCTGCGTGCGCAAAAATATCGGACACGTACCGGTCAGTACCGCCAGCAGTGTTCGCAGAATCACCGGTTGCCACGGCTCGAGCGATTTACCACTGTCGACGATGATCACGCGCAGCGGTACGTCGTCGGCGCCGCGTCGGTATACTCGTTTCCAGACACGCTCCATCAGGTCGGACACGGTCTGCGGCTGCATGGTCGCTCCGTCGTCAGCAGGCTTGAGCGGTACGTACATCGTATTGTGTTCGCCGGTGTCGGTGCTGTCTTGGGGTCCGATGCGTATGTAGCATGCCGCTCCATCGTACGCCGCCAGAGCAGCTTTCACGTTGTTGGCTGCTTGCCCAACGACGACGCGGTCCCCTGTTCCTGCTCCGACCTTTATGACCGCTCTTCCTAATACACCGGGGACGTCAGGTACGTCTCCGGCGCCGTTGTCCAACATCAGGGCGCGCTCCGTCCCGAAGGCATTCGGTCTGAAGATCAGCTTCGGGTCGTCCTTCCCAGACAGCTTCCCGGTCTCGCAAACTCGGAGTCGCTTCACCAGCAGATGCTCTTGAATGGCGATGCACTCTTGGGATTCGCGAAACCCCTCGGCGGCGGGTCGCTTCAGCTTCCCGTAACTATCGAGCTGCGCCTTGAAGTCCGCGGGCTTGATCCAGTCGGACCGCTCGGAGAGTTGCTTGACGATCTCGAATTGATCCCCGCTCTCAGCCGCCGGACTTGTGGTTTTGCCCGTTCCGAACTGCGCGCGGTCGGCAAACACGAAGACCTGTAGTCGTGCCCGTGACAGCAGCGTCAGTACTCGACGGTCTACGAGATGATCTGTGACGGCATGATTCGCGAACGACGCGACGATCACGTCGAACTCTTTCCCCTGGGCTGCGTCGACGGTCTGCACTTCGACTCCTTCACGAACTTCTTTCTGCGTCTGGGCCTCGGTTACAGCCGCCTTGATCGCGCCACGTTGTATTGAGTACGGCGTGATGACTGCTACCGATAGTGCCGCAGTGTCGCCGTTGCCCGGCTTGAATTGCCGCTTCAAGAGATCCATCACGCCTTCAAGTTCAACCGCTGACTGGTACTTGCTCTCCTTCTCTGCTCGCGGACAGTCGATGAAAACCACGGGATGTTCGAAAAGTGGCGCGTCCGCAGCTGGACCCCCCGACACGAGACCGGGATACTTGAACTGGAACAGCTTTACGATGGCGTCATCGGAGCGGCGCACCCGCGTGAGCCGCACGTGTTCGCCCGCGTCACTGACCATCGCGCGATACCGTTGTGCATACGAGACGGCGTAGTCGGCGACCTTGCCGTAGACCTTCAACTGCTCAGTGTCCCCGACGGCTACGATGTTCACGCCCTCCTCACTACTGATCGACGCCGGAATGTTCGTTTCTGCCTCCGGTGCCTGCTCACGTTCGTCGATCACGATTGTGCCGTCGATTTCGGCCTGAATCCGCGACGACGTAGAACAAGTGCACGTGAGTGCGTCGCTCAGCGTCTGCAGCACCAATTCGGCTTTGGACTTCAACTTGCCTTCTTCCTTCGCGGCGTCACGCATTGCCTGTTCGTTGTCGCGATTCGGGGTCTTCGCATGTTTGCTGCGCGCTCTGAAGAACCGGCCGTCGGCTGCTCTCCACTTGGCTGCCAGTGCCCACTGCAGTCCAGTCCCGTTGTTGTCCTTGGCGAGGGTGTCGAGATACCGCATCGAGTCGCAAGCCGACAGTTTCTGGGCCTTGATCCGCGCCGCATCAGCGGTCAGGTGTAGTACGGCAATCACAGCCGCATCTCCGGACTTATTGACGAGCGCGACGTAAGCCTGCGATGCTGCGTTGTTAGTAGACACTAGCAGGTGACGGGCGGATCGCCGCTCCCCACGTCGTGCCAACTGGACTTGCCCCTTCAGTCCGGCGTTCACGGTGTGTGTTTTTCCGGCTCCCGGCGGACCTTGCGCGGTGAAGTAACGGTGACCGTCGACTTCAGCGGCCACGCAGGCGGCAGCCTGTTTCTGCATCTCGTCGAGACCACGAAATTCGTCAATGTCAGGTGCGATCAGTTCCGCCTTGGCGACGCTGACGTTCAGCAACAGATCTCGACCGGGATGGAAACGTAGTCTCAACAGTGCCTCTAGTTGTCTGCGGAACGTCACCTCGGCCGGCAGGAAGCCGCCGTTGACCCGGATGAGTTGACCGTACTGGCCGCACAACCGTTCCCAGTCGCGCTTGTCGACGTAGAAGCCACCTTTCACCTCTTCACCGTCACTGTAGATCGCGTCGTATTTGCGGCGTCGCCCCCTCTTATTGTCGTCTTCCTGCGATGGCGCGTCGCCGACGATCAGGAACAGCGCCGCGCCCTTGGGAACGAAGAGGTCGGGGCCGCGTTTGACGCTGACCCAAACCCGTGTGAAGTCCCCCAGGTCGTTGATCTCCTGCTGTGCTTTCACTTCGAATTCTTTCGTGTTGTCTTGTACCTGCACCTGCCGCTCGGCCTCACGCTCGGCCTCGATGATGTTGCCCATCCGCTGGCTGTACTCGCCAAACGAGTCTGGACTGACGGTGGGACATTGAGATGCCATGTACAGGAAATTGCCGCCGTCGGCGACTGAGTCTTCGGTCCACTGCTTCGGGGTGTAGAAGTCGTCGTCTCCATCTGCAGGCGCGCGGCCGTTGTCATTGTTGACCGCGGCGATCTGTACCAATGACTGCTGTTGCAGCAGCTCGTGTTGCACCTGCTCGGCGACCGGCCGCAGATCGTCGGGCGACTCGACGTGGTAGCCACACCTCCCAAGTTCACTCCTCGACAATGAGTTGTCGTCGAGCATCTCGGCGATCACCTCGTCTTCAGCCGATCCGCGCGTCAGATCGAGAAGCAGTAGTTCCGGAATCCGCAACTTCAGATTCGCGAGCTCCTGTTGTGCAATACGCCGTTGTGCGAGTGTACCTACTTCCCCAACCTCTGCCAATACCTCCGGCTGCGGCGCTGTAGTACCACACGGCATGCCTTGCGCCAAGTCTTCGTTGCATTGTCGTGCCAGTCTGACCGTCGATGGTGGAGTGATGTCGTTCGGACCGTTTCTGTAAGGGTCGGCTGGTGTGGTGAGACCGCCTGCTGGCGGCGGCAGTATTTCGGCCGCCCCAGTGACGGTTCCCCCCCCACCGGCTGGAATTTTTGTCAAATTCGCAGCACCACCGACTGGGCCCCCTACGCTCGTTTGTTCGCTCGCATCACGCAGTGATATGATGTGACGTAGCTGTTCCTCACTTGGGTGTTCGGTGTCATCAATTTCGATCTCTTCATTCTCTTCGACTATCACTGCAAGCAAATCCTGATCAACTGCTTTCACTTTTCCGGTGGAGTCAGCTGTACTTTTCTGTGCTGGCCCCACCGCGTCTAAAAAGACGACGTGATCGAGATGTTGGCATCCTGCAGTTGCTGCAACAGCCCGGGGCGCGTGGCTGCACCGGTGAACTTCTTCGTCAGCTCGGACTGGTCTGCCCAGTTGTACGGCATGGTGACTTGCATGTTGTGGTACAACGGCGCGTTGCCTTCGCTTTTGTCGAACGGAAACTTGTCGGTGGCGGTGTACGCGAGTGTCGTGCGGATCTCCTGCATTGTCTTCCCTTCGAAATAGTTGTAGAACTTCTTCTTCTTGTCCTTCGTGTAAGACATGAAAGCGTTCTCGGCCTCCGTGCAGATAATCCGGCCTTCCGCGTCGTCCACTCCGAGGCTCACCTTCACGAACCGCTTCCGATCTTGGTCAGTGGCGAAGCCCGAGCGAATGTGCGCCAGCATGCAGCCCCGGCCCCAGGGGCAATCATCGATCAAGTCCAATCCACAGAAAAAATCCGTTCGCGGACCCTGAAACTCGATCTTCGGGCCCTCAATCGGCGTGAGGACGGTGTTGTTGATGCATTCTCCGTTGTGCGCCCGGTCGCAGGTGGTGTTGACGGCCTTCAACAGCTTGCTGTACTTGGGCCGGATGGCGCCATTGGCACTGCAGTATGTTCCTTTGTTGGCGCGCTTGCCCACCGGCATCTTCCCCAGATCTTCGGCCATGAGGTGCATGCTGTCGCCCCCACCGTCTCCGATTCCGGTGCCGACGTCGTCTTGCAGCAGTGGATCCGGTGCCGTAGCGTCCTCTCCCATGGCGTTGAAGCCCTGGTCGTCCCGCCAGTTGCCCTTGAAGTTGCGCGTTGTGTTGTTGTATCCGTAGTAACCGTTACCACCGCCGCTACCGTAGCTGTTGGTGTTCTTACTGGGGTTTCCCGATCCGGAGCCGGCCTTGTTCTCGTGGAGTTGGAGGTTGTGTCCGTTGGCGCCCCCGGTTCGCTGGCGGTCGGCCTGGATGTCCAAAATGCGACCGTTGTTGCTGTAACCAACGCTGGCGGCCAGGTCGCGCATGTACTGCTCGGCGCCCGCGGCGATCGGCACGAAACTCAGGTTCGTCAAGATGGCGAGGTTCTTCGCGTCGTGTTGCGCGTAGTAGATGGCTTCGATGACTGCCAGGGTGTGAAGATCTCCTCGCGGCGCCACCTCCAGTGGCTTCAGTGTCTTCTCGCGCTTGCGCAACCTCTTGTTCACCTCCTCGATGCGGACGCCGTACGCCTCCAGGAACAGTCGACCTTCTCCGTTGAAGTACGCGGGCACGGGCAGTTCGGCCATGTCGACTCGAGCGGCCTTCCGGCAGAGCGTGACTTTCTGTTCGAGTGCCATGATTAGATGGTGCATCCCCGCCTCGAGGATCTTCTTGTTGTCGGTCCCGGCCATTTTCAGGAAGAGCGTGCAGCGCGTGAGGACGTCACCCGCGTATGCTTCGACGGACTCCTGCATGATTCTCTGCGTGCGGACCGATTCAGGATCCCCGTCGTCCTGCTGCTGCTGAATTTCGACGATGAGTGCGCCGTACCACGTCATGTGGTCCAGGTGTCCGTCCTTCACCAAGAGCGTCTGCCGGTACGCCTTGCGCACTGCTTGCTCCCAGGGCTGCAGGTCCGTGGTTCCGTCGAAGCCGTGGGTGCTGAGATCGGGGAACTGGATTTCGATTCGATTCATGAGGCACTTCACGACCTGTGGCAGATCCGCCAGTCCGAATTTGATGCGATTGCGGTCTCCACCACCGCATACTTCCCGGCCGCCCCGGATCAGTCGATGCATGTTGGTCGCAAAGACCCGCTCCAACTCGTTGTGGTCGGTGACTTTCCGAAGCTGTCCGACGGTCGTTTTCAAGCACGCCTGGAAGTCGTTGTCCTGATCGATGGTCTTTTGCGAGTTCTCTTGCGATCGCTGGTTGGGCCAACGCAGATTGGCCAGCCTCAACACCTCGAGGTTGCCTACGTACGGCAGTTCGGAGCCCTTGAGGATCCGCAGCAGAATCTGACAGTTGTGCTCGAGTTCGTTAACATTCGCCCGGCGCGGCAAGTTTTGGAGCGAGTAGCCCGGTTGGCCCAGGACGGCCGGAATCGACAGTGCAGTGTAGTAGTTTCCGGAGTATCCGTGATTCTCGCACTGGTGCACAGTCTCGGGCGGAATCGCTCCCCCGAATCTCAGATATCCCCGGCGGAATGCTTCGTCACGCACTTCTTGCAGTGCCACTGCGTACTCAGACCTGCCGATGGGAACCCCATCGTCGGTGCGATCGGACCCCGCGCCATCGTCTTCGTCGTCCCGATCGTCCCACCGATTTTGCCAACGACCACCGCGACCTCCGCGTCGGCCGCCCCACTGATTGTTGTTCCACCTCCGGTTGTCGTCGTTGCGGTCGGGGTTCGCGGCGCCTCCGAAGTCTTCCTGCGATCCACGTCTCGATCCTTGTCCTGCTGGGGCCCCGGAAGCGTGCGCGGCTGAAGCTGCTGCAGCAGAATCGACGCGAGTTTGGTTGAATGGCGCTTTCGTGTATCCACCATTGAAAGCACCACCAGTTGCTTGCGGAGCCTCAGTCGCGGTTGTAGGGTGTGTGTAGGCGTGCCCGGTTGTCATTCCCGCTGTTGAACTAGAGCCGGCTGCGAAAAGCGACGCTCCTTGTCCACCGCCGAATGAAAAAGACGACTGCATTCCGGTGTCAGGGGCTCGGTAAGCCGCTGTAGAGGAGTATCTCTGTCCCGTCGTCCGACCGCTGCCTTGCTCCGAACGACCGCGACCACCCTGGCCACCATCGCCGGCGGCGTAACTGCTGGTGTATGTGTGACCGGCCTGGCTGCGGGGCTCGGTCGCGCTGCGAGAGTAGCTGTTGTTACCACCGTCGTTCGATCCGCGTTCCGTCCGACGGGCCTGTGCCTTCTGGAGCTGCTCGAGTGTATGCTTCGCTTCTTCCATTGCGGCAGCATGCTTTGCTTGCTCAAGCTGCACTCGCGTGTCGGCTTCCTCCTGCAGCTGTTTTTCACGTTTCAGGCGTTGCTCTTTCTCCTTCGCGGCCGCCTGTTCCAACTGTTGTTGGTACTCAGCTTCCAGCCTTTTCCTCGTCTTATCGGCGCCGTCCTGCTGGGCTATGCGCATGGCTTTCTGTACTTGCGCGTCCGACCACGTCAGGTCGGGGCGGATAGCGTCGGGTACAACCGGTGCCGATGTGGGAGTGGCGGCGGGAGCAGACGTCGCAGTCGGCGCTCGCCACGTGTTTGAAGATGCCGGTTGGGGGTGACCCGTCACCGTTGGAGCGGTCGTCGTCGCTGCTTGCGTCGGAGCAGCAGAGGTTGTGGTCCGAGCCGTGAACTGTGGCTGCACCTGCTGGTTCCACTTCTCCTGCATTTTCTCCATCTGCCGTTGCTGCTGCTCTGCTTGCTGCCGCACGAACTGTTGCATCCGCTGCTCCATCTGCTGCTGCATTTGCTCCATAGATCGCTTGTGTTCTTCCTGCATCTGCTCCCGCTGTGGGATCAAGGCCTGTTCCTGCCGGCTGTCCGCATCGTCTACCTTGCGATGGAACTGATCACGCTGTCGGTCGATGTTCTCTTGCTGGGCAGCGATGTTCTGATGTTGCTGTCGCATCTGTTGTTCCAGTTCCTGGCAGCGCTGCTTGTAGAAACCGTCGTTCGGTTGGCCAGCCTGTGCTGCCGTCGTCGTGACCGGCCCGAGTCCTGGCGATCCGGCGGGACTGGAGGAAGCGCGAGGTCCACGCGAACGTGTCGTCTGCTCAATTGCTCCGGGAAACGTGGGTGTGTTGTTCCCCTGCACGTAGAATGCGGACGTGGGCATCGCAGCGGTGGTCGATCTTGTGCGACGATCGTATTCGTCGGTCTGTGATGCCGGCGTGGCCTGCGGTCCGGTTCTTACTAGTCGACGCGCCATCAGCTCTTCCTGCGACTTCTGGATTGCCAGCGTCTTCGGCGAGACCGCTTCAACTCGTGTCGAGGCTACGATCCCCGTCCGTTTCGCGAACTGGTGTTCTTCCGCCGGTGATCGTGGAGACCCCTGTCGCAACAGCACGCGGGCACTGTCCAGTTGCTCGGGCTGCAATGGTGTGGTCACGGTCGAGCCGATCACTGGTGGAACCGGTTCGGGCAGGTTCATCAGCTGCCCAGTCACTGCTCCGCTAGCGAGTGGCGGGAGCGGCGGTACCAGATTGTGTCTGATCGAACCAGCAGTCGTCGTGTTCGCGGGCGGAACCACCGTTTCCTGCGACAGCGCACTCGCTGCTACGGGCTGCACGACGTTTGCGGTCGATCGTGGCAGCGGAATGAGACCGAGGTTCTGGAAGTTGGCGACAGGAGTGGCGAGTCCGATGTTCTGGAAGTTGGCGATGGTCGCTGCCAGCGGGTCGAACAAGTTCTCCTGGAATCCGATCGCCTGTGCCTCGGCGCGGCTGGAACTGGAGCCACCGATCTGAAAGTTCGGCATGTTGGTCATCCCCGGACCCTCCCCGAGTGTGAGCCCGACTGGTCCAGCAAACGACGTGTCGAAAGCGACTGCTCCTCCGGTCGGCAGTGGCACGTTGTTGACTCCGTAGGGCGTGTTCAACTGCGCTGATTGTGCGGTGTTCATGACTGGTTGCATCATCGTCGACTGCTGGTCACCGGGGACGACGTTGTTGAACGGCGTGAATGATCTGTGTCCCATAAGGGCTTTGTTCTCCGGGTGGCCGTTCCAGTAGATATCTGGCGGTCCGTGGCCACGCAGACTGCTGATCTCGGACGCTTGTGGAAAATCTTCTCGCTGGCTCTGTGCACTGTATTCAGACTGCTGCGGGGTCCCGATCGCGTAATTTGAAGGAGTTGCTGCACCCTGTGCGACCTCTGCTCGCGTCATGAATGGTGCCCCAGTCGGTTCAAAGCGATGAACATTGTTGCTGCCGCTGCCGTTACCCGCGGGTCCGTAGGGCGGCTGCTCGTACTGATGGTCGGTGTCAGTTCCCGAGAGGTGTCGATCCGGTCGCAGCGGCGCTTGGTGCATAGTGCTGCAGACATTCAGAATGTCGGGCATGTCCTGGAACGGGTCAATGATGTTGTCGCCGTCCACGCGCTCCTGTTCGTCGCCTTCGTGGACGTCCCCGCGAAAAGTGACAGACCCGGCTTCCTCGTAGGCCGACCCCCAATTGGCGCTGCCAGCGAGATCTGTCGCTTCGACTGCTTGCTGCTCCTCGTAGGATCCGACTCCCGCCGACATGTACGCAGCCGACGGCTCCTGTCCGCGGCTACTGGCAATAACCTCACCCAACATCGCTTCGAGATCGCCCGCTGCCCCATCCGTGGGTTTGTCAGGAGATTCCTCTCGCACGCTCTCTTCCTCGGCGTCGTCGCCCCGGCGGTCGGGCGACGCCTCGAAATCGGTCGGGCCGGAGTGGATGCTGGCCTGCTGCTGTGGGATCTGTTCGATGCCCTCCTCGCGGACATGAATGTATTCGTCATTGCTCGACGTCGCACCTGCGGTGACAGGTGGCGAAGGGCCCATGTCCGAACTAGCGTTCGAACCACCGTTCGCACCGCGATCTCGCATCTTGCGGCGATGTCCTCCTCCGCCGCGCGGACCGCGCTGGCCGCGGGCATCGGAACGTGGCTGGTTTTTGTTGATCCAGTTGAACCACTCCTCAGCGGAATAGTTGCTGGGATCGGGCCCGCAATTCGCCATCATGCTCTTAAATTCGTCGCGCTCTGGCCCTGTAAACTCCTGCCAGTTCTGGCCGGCACGACCGCGTGCCCAGTCATCCCGCATTCCGCGCCAGGTATAACTGTCGGTCGGCGACGGCGGTCCGGTTCCGGGCGGTCCCTCCGGTGTGGGTGGTGCGTCGACATCGATGTCTTCGAAACGGCGCGGCGGATTGTTCGATCCATCTCCCCCGGACATCATGTGGAACTTGCCGTCCTCCTTGCGCAGCGCGGCGAGACGCAATCTCTCGTCATGCGCTTCGCGGATCATGTCGTGGATGCTGTTGCTGCCACCGTCGGGCTCGACCTGTTTGTGCATGCGCGGGTAGGTTCCTCGAGCGGCGACTTCACGAGATCGCTCGTTTCCGCCTATCGGAGAGATGTCGTTGAACTGGTCGTGGACGGTGCCTGCTTCCTCGACCAGTACGTGCAGCTGCCCTTCACCGTCGCCGACCAGGGCGTACATCTGGCCGTCGGCGGACTCTCTCTTGTTGCGTTTCGCCCTCTCACCTTGTTTCGGCGGCGGCGGTGGTGGCTGCGACGCACTGCTGGTGCTGGGCTCGTCGCCGTCCTTCTTCCTGCCTTTCGGCACGTAGGGACGCTTGTCCCTCATCGCGTAGCTCTTCTCCAGAAGGTTCTTCGCCTCGGCTATCATGTCGGGATCGCGGTTGTTGACGTGCATGCACTCCGTGTTGTGGTTGTACTCGAACGCGAAGTAGAGCTGTCCCGGCACTTTGACCTGTTTCAGTTTCATCTTGTTCGCCGCGGCATACGCCTTCACGTCCTCGTCGAAATCACCGAAGTTTCTCGAAGAGCTGCTCACGCCGGTCCCGACTCGGCGGCCGCTGCGTCGCACGTAGTAGTAGTCGGTGGGACCCCGCGATTTGAAACACTCCCACTTCGTTTCCCGCTTGTAGTTCTCCGCGAAGATGAGGTAGGAACTCTTGCTACCCGCCTTCGGTCCCTCCTGCTCGACGAGCTTTTTCGTACGGCGGCCTTCACGCGGCGCGAGCGCCGCCGCCATGTCCTTCAGCGTCGATGCCCGATATTCCGTCATGTCGTTGTACGTCGACTTGGTCGTGGTGCAGTCGAAAGAGACGAAACTGTCGATTCAGTGCGGCGTGTGGAGGGAGAAGTTCACGTCGCTGTCGCGGTGCGTGAAGTGCTGCTGGTGGTGCTCGTCCACGTCGCTGTCGCGGTGCGTGGCCTGGGTGTGGCTCGGATCTGCGTCGCAAATGCGGTACGCAGGATGCTGCTTTGGTTCTCGATCACGTCGCGTGTGCGGAGCGCGATCAAGCGTGGCCTGGACTCGGCTGCGTCGCGAATGCGGTACGCAGGTAGTGTTGCTCGGGGTCGTCCGCGTCGCAGAATGCGTTACGCGGTCGCGGCTGGGCTCGGTATCGGCGTTCTGGTCGGAACGTCGAAGGTCGTGTCCTGGGGCAGGGTGTGCCAGTAGAAGACACTTTAGTCTTTGGACGAATCGCCAGGTGAAGATGAGGGGTGCCGAGCCAACAGAGAGCGACTACAGAGCGAACAGTACTTGATTCTGAGCAAAAGAGCCGGTGAGCCAACGGCTTAGCCACTGAGCCAAAGAGCCGGATGATGGATACTGCGTTCGAGCCACACTGAGGAGAGCAAAAGAGCGTTTCAGGCGCTAAGCAACTGTTCGTTTGAGAGAAAGTCCTTCATTCAAGGCATCGCGATCGCGATGAACGTTCAATGGTCGGTGCGAGTTGAGTGCAGGAGGAAACATATCTACACCCGTTTTCAGGGCACGTCCATCGAGAGTTACTGGTGGTGTCTGTAGTTTCGCGTTGCAGACGCCCCACACAACAAAGGAACAGAAGTCAATCGCGTCTGGCTCGAATCGGTCACTCAACGTAGTCTCAGAACGACCCAAAGAAGTAAGTAACATTTTCAGATGACGATCTCATTTCAGTGAAGCAGACAGAACGGCCGGTGGGTGGTTTAGTACAGTAATAAGTAGTTGTCCTCAGGTCAACGAACGCTCGATGATCGATAAAGAGTCGGTCGTAATACCACAGATGTGGAAACAGACCGCAACTAACTAGAGAACAGTCCGTAGACGACCCAGATCAGTAGTTGACAGTCAGTTTTAAGGTGACGAACGTTTATGGACCAAGGAAGAGCTCGAGTCAGAACTTTGGGTGTAGCGGTCAAATTCGATCAGGTTAGAACTTAGGAGAGATTTCAAAGTTGGCTCGATGACACCAGCGAAACGGAAGTCAGCGCCGGTATCGTCGAGGGACTGTTGACGAGAGCTGTAAACGTCCAATGATTGAAAACTTCGGGCTGTGGACGGTGTCTAACTGCTGTGGTATTAGCGTGATAGCTGACGCCAGTCCGAGCGCGCTGCACAACCGATGCCGGAGAAGCAAAGGAAGCAAATCCACAGGATGTAGTGCTACCTCCATCCAAAGAATCGCCTCTTCTACTTGGATTTCCGCCAAAAGTTAACAACAACGCACTCGGCACGCGAAAGCGGTATATGTTGGCTATCGGAAGATCCTTATTGGCCGTTCTGTCCGCTTAATTGCTTCGATGCCGTGTTCTATATCTAGCTGTGCTTGCCGTTACATTCGTCGAACTTAGTGTAGTCACTTCGTCCTCCACAGATGGTACACCTCCTCACCCGGTGGTTGGTGGCCACGGCTTATTGCAGCCGATCCTCCGTCCGACCGAAACCCCTCCCCTTTTGCTTTCTGGTGGTTGTAGAACATGATGAAATTCTGTTTGCTAACTGCCAGTGCCTTCGCGTAGTGCCTGAGTCTCACTTGCGCTCAGCGACGTTGACGCTGCTGTCGTCGTCCGCAAGCTCATAATCGGGCTCTTGCGGATCCAGGCGACTCTCGAGGTAGGCCTGCATCGAGATGAGAGTCCGGCTCAACATTTTGGTGTTTTTCTTCGCGTCATCCTTGATTTCCTTGGTCGCAGTCAGGATGTCGCGCCCGATCTGATTGAAGGTCGACGCCCCGATCTGCAGTTCCGACATCGTCTCCCAGTAGCCGTACGGGAGGTAGTCTGCGTTGTCGTCGGACGCTGAAGAAAAAGAGGAAGCCACTTTGTCGCGGGCCGCCTTTTTATCGCCGATGAGGTCCCCTTTCTTACGCGATTCTTCCATGTACCGATCGCACATTCCCTGATTGAAGTCAGGAAAGTTTTCGAGTGCGCTGACGATCTGCTCGTCTTTGATTCCCATTCCCTGTTCCGTGGCGAAGTCGGGATACAGCTTCTGCATCAGGCCGCAGAGAGCGACCTTAACGAGGTCACTGCATTCAGCGCGCTTCTGCGACGCGAGCGCCGCCGACCCGCGTTTCAGGGTCGAGATGACGAACTGGATCAGACGCATATCGTCGATGATGTTTTGGCGACCGATCTCGATCGCGAAGGACTTGAACTCGTTCTTCATACGCTTGTATTCCGGTGTCGTGCGGTCGACTCCCCCCTCGGGTTCATTCAGTTGCTTCGACGGCAGGAGACGCTGCATCAGTTGGTCGATCGTGCTTTCTGGCTGCACCACGGTACCGGCCGGACCGGACTGCGACGCGGAATCAGACGGGCCCACCGTACAGCCAGTGTCGAGTATAGCTGCGGGCCGCGCCAGTCGGCGGCTGAAGGCTTTTGCCATGTCCATTTGTTGGTTGTGACGGCGGTCGGACTGCAATTGGTTCCCCTGGGCTCCCTCCCTTGCAGTTATCTACTGGATGCGCTTGAGATCAACAGCGTTGTTCGATTGTAAGCTAGCGTGAGGACAGCTGCTTCTTCGTCTCCTGCTAAAAGTGCCTCGTCGGTGACGTATCTCCCTATGTATTGTTAAGTCGTACATGAGTTGGTACAGTATGGACGTCCGTTGTAGTGCTATCTGGATCCCGTGCTATTGCGTGCGGGAATGAAGTCTTATTGTGCGAGAGATCTTCTTAGAACGATTTTCGAACCAAATTTTTGTGGGAGATTTTTCGTTCCAGGTGGCGGGCTTTCTCGGTTTCTAGCTCCTGTCGCCTTTTTCGCTGTTCACGGGCAGCCGCTACGTTCACGTGACGTTGGTTGCGAGCTGCAATCTGCAGTCGCTCCCACGTACGATCCAGCAGTGACCCGCCCCAGACATCAATTCGACGTATCCTGATGTTCTCGCCCGCCGTGTACGTCGTCAATTTCTCTGCCCAATGGGCCTGCTGGCGGAGGATGGTGACGGCTATGCAGAGATCGTATTGCTGGGTGATCTCCGCGTAGCGGAGGAAAACCAATAATCGACGATTATTTATCGTAAAACGCCGGTTCATCTGGTCGAAAAATACAGCTATGCGTGGGTAGTTCTCGATGATGTCTTCTCCCGAAACCAGGCGGACCGCCGCCTCACGCAATGGCGTGCCCTGCGTGAAACAAGCAGACACCGAGTCGTGGGTGAATCTTATGTCCCGGACCTTTATAGTCGCCTCTACCCCTCTGTCCCAGTACCTACCGGACGCGCTATCGAATGTGCTCATGTCTCAATGTATTGCGTGATGAAACAACTATGGCCTGTCATGGCGGTGCACGCGCATGTGCAAATCTCTACTCAAAGAATGCGGCTTCCTGCGATCGAGTAGATGAAACCACTGTAGTCGAGTGCCGTGCTCGCCGTGAGATTGGAAGATGCTTGCAAACGCGGTGTTCGATAGGTCCGGCACCTAGTCCCGGACTACTGGGTGCGTTTCCAGTTCGTGCATCGAAATCGATCAGCAAATGGAAGTGCGTGGGCAGGAGCACCACGGTACTGGTCGGAGCTTTTAACTTGGTTGCGTTTGTCTACTCGACGTTCACGCTTGTTTCTGGTTTGTCTACGTCATTTGTTCGAATGGCGCGGGTCGACCTTAGGGGATGGTAGAATGCGGTCTCGTGCGACGGAACTACCGATTTCACATACTATTGTGCCGCTCACGGTCAGACGACCAGACTTTTGGGAATTTCTGATTTCGATATTGCCGTCTCCATCGGATTGGTTAGGCTTCCTTGACCGGGTGTAGAGCGGCCGGACACAACATCCCTTACGTTCTCATGAATGCGGACTTGCCGACTTCGTCGTTCTTTCTTTCAATTAGTACTCAATAATTGTTTCCCCAGCTCCCGCAGTGGCCGAAGGCGACGGCATCATCGCAACCGATCCTCCGAGCCGACAAACGGTCGCCAAGACGACCATGGCGGTCTCAGTTCCATCTCAAATTTCAACTTCTTGCCTCGATATGTTTCCTCCTGCTTCATGCGTCAATTTTTCAGTCCACCTCATTCAGTTCAACATCACTTCGTCGCCTCACTTCCCAGATTCCACAACCGCCGGTAACGCTGTTCCCCGGATTCAGCGGGAGACGGCAATCTTGCAGCCGATCCCTCAGAATCCTCCACTTTCGGCTTGACGAAGCCGTCTCGCACCAAACGCTGCTGCGTGCTCGGGTGAAGTAGATCAAATCCTCGCGCAACCGTTCGTCGGGTTGTCCGCAGCCGTCTCTCTGCCGCCTGAATCTTCGTCGAGTCTCCGGTGGCGACGGCAGTTTCGTGTTCTGCCTGTACACGATCGAGGGAGGCTTTGTAGCGCAGCACGGCTTCGGCCGCGCTCTGCTGAAATCCCTCAAACCCGGGACCTTCTGGGTCCAGGTAGTCGTTCCGGTCGTAGAATGTCGATACTGCGTCAGGACCCGCGCAGCCAGGACCGCCGTCGTCGGCCGCGGCTGACGACCCGTTCGTATTTCCGTATTCCGTGGAGTTGTTCATGAACACGCACCAGCGACTCTCCACTGCCTCAGTCACCGGACGCCGAACTTCGATTCCGATCTTGGCCAACAGCCGTATGTAGATTTCCTCGAGCTCTTCTTGCGGTAGTCGACTCGCCGCGTTCCAGACCGCGTCGGACACGCTGTGCATTCCGCACTGTGCGGCAAAGTGTTCACAATCGTACAAGTCGCCCACGCAGCTGCAACTGACTGTGCGGAAGTAGTCTTGCCATCCGACGGGTTCGTGCACCCAGTAGCGGATCGTCGTCGAGTGGTCAGTCCAGGCGCGTCCCTTGCACGTCGTCGCCACGGAATGTCTCTGTAAGCCGGGATGCATATCCTTTGCGTCCATCGCCCGTCGCAGTAGCCCGGCTGCTTCCCGGACCGTCACCCACCAGTAGATTTCCACTTCGTGGCCGGTGGACGGATGATAAGCTGTTCCACCGCGGGTTTCAAGACGAACGTCGGTAGCGAACTCGGCTGGGAGCCCTCGATGTTGTTCTTGGGGCTTGACGATGTACGGGACTTTGACCCTGTAGACGAGGTCTTTTCCATATCGCTTGCGGTAGTCGAGGAGCTTGCGTGTCGTGCTGGCAGTGTTCGCTTTGCTGACAAGTTCCGAGGGTCGAATCTTCTCAACCGTGGCCTTCGCGGGTACGTGACCCACTCCTTCGACCCACCGCTGCGGCCCTGGGTCGTGCGGATTGTCGCGACGGGCCTCGCGGCTACGACTACGCTGGGTGGCCATCCTGCCGGTGACCGTGCGGTTCGAATATTTGTTCGATAATACGAAGCAGATCGTATACCGTGACGTCGTCCTCCTCGCCGAAAAGCTCCCACACCTCTGCTTGCAGTCGAACGACTCGCTGACGTTCGGCGTCGCGCCGAATCTGTCGATCCTCCCTCCGCTCTTCCTCGTGCTGCTCTTCGATCTGCCGAAGTTGGTCTTGAAATTCGATATGCAGGTCGTCGACGTATCGTTCGTATGCGTACAACTGCTCCTCCGCCCGTTCCAAGCGGGCTCCGTATCCAAATTCGGAAGGAGCGCTAGATGATTGCGAATTGGCAGGCGAAGCGGGCTCGTCAGCTCCGGCTACCTCGGCGTATGGTGTGCTGCCCGTGTCCCCGATAACTTCGTGATATTCGGTTGCTCCGGGATCCATGCGGCGTGAGGAACTAGTGCTGACACCACTATGAAACCAGTCTTTCTGTTTTACTCCAAGTCCGCGTTTAAATTGGTACGGCAGATCGGGCAGGTGCCGGCTCGTGCGAACCACCCTCGAAGGCAGTGCTCGTGGAAGTAGTGCCCGCAGGTCGGCAGTTTGCACAACGACGCAGTGTCTCCTTCGAAGAGGTCGTTGCAGCAGACGACGCAGAAGTCCTCCACAAAGTATCCGTCGTCGGCGTCCCACGACTGGCAGAAGTCCTCAAATTCCTCCGAGTTTTCAACTGTTCTTGTCTCGATGCGGTCCCACCGGTCTTCCCGCAGAGGGTCGTTGGGTCCAGGGTTGTTGTGACCGTTGTCGTCGTCCTCGCCACTGTCTTCGGGGCCCCCGCGCGCGAAGTCGACGAACAAAACTCGACCAGCAAGGTCTTCGGGCAGAGTCCCCGCCTCTGCGCGTCGGGCAAGTTCCTGGACGATGAAATCGAACTGCCTACAGATCTCGCTAAACGACTCGTGCAGCGTGATGCTGTTCTTGTCGTAGAGCTGTCTGGCGTGCGTACCAGTGAACAAGTTGTTTGTGAGGACGCAGGAAGGTAGAGCAGCAAGTGTCGGGAAGAACCCCGCGAACTGAAAGTAGGTTCCGTCGAGCCGGCGGCTGTAGCGGTCTTCGTACGATGGGCAGTTCCTCCAGCAGATCACCAGCGGCGCTTCTTCCTGGAAGTCCTGGGTGTAGAGCTGGCTGTCGTGGGTATCGCAGTTCTTTGGGTCGGTGAAAATGACGAGCAGCGATTTCAATTCTTCGTTCGCGTCTACGCGGTCGATGGGGTCGCGAAAGTCCCTCCGTTCTCGCTCCCCACTGAGCGATGCTACGTATAACGCGATCCAAACTTCTTCTTCTTCTAGACTTAAATTGCGGATTTCCTCCAGTGCGTCCGGCGGCACTACGCTAGCACGGCTCTCCTCGCCGAACTCCGCTGTGCGCTCGCGAAACTTGAGCGCGCGACAGGCTTCCTCTGCGGCGAGGTCGATTACCTTTTGGTGGTCGTCGCTGTCGTCTGGTGTGTCGAGGCGAGGTTCGATGCCGTGCAAATGCTGCTCGTCGTTCTCCGTCGGCATCGTCCGAACAAGAAACAAGTTCGGAAACGTTCTGCCGGCGCAACTACACCACCTGCGCTTCAGATCCGGGAAAAGTACGTGAACAGAAAATTGACCCAATCGACCGGCTCCCAGCAGTACGAGCGGTGCCTGTCCTTCCTCAAAACCCGGCGACAAGCGTCTCTTTGTTCGCGGGCGTCGTCTCGCTGCTTCACCAGGTCTTTCCGCACGGCTTGCAGTTCGATGCGCTTGTTCCGTTCGATTTTATTTTCTTCCACCAGCAGTTGGGCGAACTGCTGCAGCTCCCGGACTTCGACGGCGTGTTCCTGCTCTTGCTTCGAAAGTTGTATACGAAGTTCTTCGATCTCGTAACTAGCAGCTTGCAGTCGGTCGCTAAGTACGTCTCGCATAGGCGTGATTGACGGTGGTAGTTATGTGTCGTAACGCGGGCGAAGTCGATGTTTTCCTGAAATCGCGGGCCCTGCTGTGACTCGATGAAAGATCAATTTGACGTGCTCGAGTTAGTGCTATCAGTCGGTCTGCGGATGCGCGCTGGTTCTGCTGCTGTCGTGGATCGCCGATCCCGTCGTCGATCCAGAATTTCTCGATTCCGACCAGCCATCCATTTATTGCTTCGTAGATCTGAAAGTTGTTCACCGCGCAACACACCTGCACACTGCCGCGGTCCACGTCACCCTCCTTTCAATTTCTTCATTTTATATCTTCCTCTACTGAACTGCTCTTGGTGACAAAGTTGCCGAGCGGCGCTCTCGATGTACGTTCAACAACATCATCAGCGTGCTTGCTGCCAGCGGCTGCAGCCGCTCATCCTTCACTTTGTCGGGATGTACGTTCAGCGACAACACGCGGTACTTCTTGTTGAGGGTCTCCGCATCGCCGATGTCGTCGAAGATCGTGGGTTGGTCCTCCGTGTAGGTGGTCTTGTCGTTCCCGAAGAGGCGGCAGCACTCCTCGTAAGCGGCCTGTACCCTGCCGGCCCGGATCAGCTCCAACAGTCGCGCTCCGTAGCGGGTCGACCCGGCGTTGATCTGAGTCCCCGGCACGTCGTCGACAGTGGCGTATTCTCCGTCAGCGCGCAGTCTCGGGCTCTCCTCCTCGGACTGTTCGATCAGTCGTCGTTCTGTGTGCCGCGGAATCAACCGTACGGCCTCCGGTGGAACACTGGGGTCGCGCGCGGCCTGGACAGGTATGTGCGGTTGCGTCGTAGCCGCCCCCTCCTCTCGCAGAAAGTCCGCGCACGCTCGTTCTTCCCGCGCGAGGGCCCGCTTGACCTCCTTCCATCTCGCTCCGTCGTAACGCAACCGGTACCGCTGTTGCGTACGGAGCCGTGGATACATGTACGTCATTTCCTGCAGCGCTCGAGCATTTTCTGCCCAGATCTCTCCGTTTCGGAGGCTCTCTTGTATGCAGCCGTAGAGCAATATTAAAACTGATAGAGATCTCCTTGGACGATGATCTACTTTTCGCTCACTCTGACACAGGTCACAAAGAGCAAGTAGAACAGGAAGACT